>JAOUQZ010000035.1:9380760-9405048 GCA_028564935.1 Neosilurus hyrtlii
ATATATATATATATATATATATATATATATATAAAACAAAGAAGAAAAAAAAAGAGGGAATGGAATCTCTTCAGACAGTGTTTCAGTCTTAGGGGAAAAAAAGTATTATAGCTTTATAGCATTTTATCTTAACAAATTGTTTTAAGAATTCTAAAGTCCTCTGATCATCCTCAGATTATTTAACTCCCTCAAAAATATACTTGTTGCTTTAAGGCAACATCTTGCCAGGAATAACAGCAAACTCATTCATTTTTCATATGGTTTTATTAAGTATAGTAAAAATGTTTGATAAATCGCTTAATCCTATTAGGGTCATGGAGATTCTGGTGCCAACTCTCATCTTAGCCAAACACTGGGCGTCGGTAGAATACACCCTAAACAGCTCACCAGACTATCGCAGGGCAACACAGATGCACAAATTCATTCGCCCTCACACCTAGATGAAATTTGGAACAGCCAATTAACCTAATGTGCAAATTAATTTATACAGTGTAAGATTTTATGTAAAACAAATTTAAAATAAATCTGTGATTATCTAGTGTAATTTAGTTTAGTTTGACTTGTATTCCATTGCAAAACGCCTGAACATAAGATATTTCAAGTTTTGTCTGGTCAACTTCATTTTATTTGCTAAAATACACCCATTCATGCATTTCAGCTCTGCAACACATTTCAAAAAATGCTGGAACAGGGACATTTCCAACTAATAATGAGGTAAACAGTACAATAATTATGTCAATCTGGTGATCTCAACAGGTGATTATAATATGATTTGGTACAGACGTAGTACCGAGTAAAGGCTTACTGAAGGCTTTGTCAACATCTGCATGAGAAAATGTTAAAACTTTAAAAACAATGTTCCTCAAAGAAAGTTAGGAAGGAATTCACCCTCTAATTATGCCTCTTATGTGCATATCATAATTAAAGAATTAAAAACTGAAGGAATTGTAACGTGTAAAGGGCAAGGGCACAAGCCTAAGCTGAACATCCATGGTGTCAACCACAATCCCTCAGACAACACTACAAGAATTATCATTTATTTACAGCTGATATAACCACATGGTCTCGGGATTACTTTGGCAAACCTTGGTCAAGTACTACGATACAGAGTTACACCCATAAATACCAGTTAACCCATAGACATACTAAATACATAGAACGGATGATCTGTCAATAATCAATGTGCTGTGCGGTGTCAACTTGACGCCATCTTGGACATTGATACTTCGGCATCAACAGCATGGAAGGAGATAGCAAAAGTAAGAAAAAGAAAAGTTTAGGATTAGAATGCTGTAAAAATTAAAGGAACCAACACGCCAGGTCTGCAGGGATAACATTTCACAAGTAAGTGATAATGACATGCATAGAAAGCCATATAAATCCACGTTAGAAGAGTGTATATTTACTTGAGTATGAGTACGGTTCTGGTGTTTTTCACTGTATGCATCATGTGCATGTGGCTGATTATTTAGGGGTCAGTACTTGTACATGTATTAGATAAATGTAAACTCATTATTCAAATATATGGGAACATGATCTTATGAGTATGAAAAGTTGCCTTCTGCAGTGTACACGTATTACATCTGCATGTACATGTATATACATGTAGATACTCATACATTTTTGTGTATAGATCTATGGTATATGATATAACATGTTGTTGTATCCATATATTATTTAGATGTACATGTGTGTTATTTCAAGATTTCAAGGTTACTGAAGTGAAGTGACAGAGAATGGCACTGTTAGGTGACCTGTGAGTTGAATAACTGTTTATTTTGCTTGTTTGTATTGTGACTGTCAGTAAAACGAGCATTTTTACTGACAATTTATAGATATAAGGTGCTCTGTCAGTGAATATTACAATAAGTACATATACATGTATGGCAAACAGGGCTTGATATTGTAACATATTTTTTGCTGTGAACTAAACTTTCATGTTATCTGTCGAATCTCATTCTATTGTTGTTCTTTATTGTTGTTTATTTATTGTATATTTATTGCTACATCGGTTTTGGCAGATCAGCATAATGTTTGATTCATTAAGCTTTTTTTAATTTTTGTTTTATTCTTGTAATATTGTATTCTTTCAATGTTTATACTACATGTTGGTAAATGTTGTTCCATATTCTGGTGCTAAATACATTGGGTTTGTAGGGTATACATGTGTCTAGAAATTATTTTATGTATTTTAATTTATTTGTATACCAACAAGTACCATCCATAAACCAATATATATATATATATATATATATATATGTGTGTGTGTGTGTGTGTGTGTGTGTGTGTGTGTGTGTGTGTGTGTGTGTGTGTGTGTGTGTGTGTGACTGGTTTGATGAAAATGACGAGTCTGTGCAAATACTACTGGATGATAAGAGAAAGGCCTACATCAAATGGCAGAACCACCCAAACTGCTCTTCACGCTGTGATAGATTTAAAAACTATCAGGCCAAAGTCCCGACAGAGCTCCGCATCATGCAAGACAGATGGTATTAAGAGAAGGCCAAAGAAGTGCAGCGATACACAGACTCCAACAACTCCAAGATGCTGTTCAGTGCCATCAAGGCCATCTATGGCCCTTCTGACGTGGTACAGTACCCTTGGCATCTACTGATGGCTCCACCATTATCAAGGACAAGGAAGGAATCAGTGCAGGGTGGGAAGAGCACTTCAGCCAACTACTAAATCAACCATCAATACCAGGCAGTACTCTAGCAGATACCACAGAAACCAACACAGAGGTCAGGACTGCCATAAAGCAGATGAACTGTTGCAAAGCACCAGGAAAGGATGGAATACCTGCAGAAGTATACAAGACACTAGTTTCTGCAGCCTTTGAAATATTTCATGACATCCTCTTGACAATATGGGAGGAGGAGGTCATGCCACATGATCTCAGAGATGCCATCATAGTTTCTTTGTAGAAAAACAAAGGAGTAAAATCAGACTGCAGAAACTACACGGGAATCTCCCTTCTGTCCATAGCTGGAAAGATTCTTGCCCACATCCTCCTTAATAGGCTCATCAACAGTGTCTCTGAAAGCAACCTACCTGAAGCTCAGTGTGGATTCCGACCTGGCCGCAGTACCATAGACATGGTGTTTGTTGTGCGGCAAGTCCAGAAGAAGTGTATCAAGCAGCAGATGGACCTGTACACAGTGTTCATTGACCTGACCAAGGCATGCAATACCATTAACAGAGAAGCTTTGTGGACCATCCTTATGAAGCTGGGCTGCCCGTGAAAGTTTACCTCGCTGATCCAGTTATTTCATGACAATATGACTGGACAAGTCCTTTCCAATGGCGACTTCACCAGCTCCTTTAACATCTCAAACGGAGTGAAACAAGGCTGCGTCCATGATGCCCCATGATGTTTAACTTGTTTTTCACGTAGGTCCTACTCCATGCTGTGAAAAACCTGGACTTGGGCATGTATATCAAGTACCATTCGGATCTGTCTTTGACCTCTGCTGCCTCTCCACTAAAACCAAAACTGCGGAAAAGCTCATCCTTGAAGCCCTTTTTGCGGATGACTGTGCCCTCCTGGCACACAAGGAGAACCACTTGCAAGTCATTGTCGACCGCTTCGCAGGAGCTTTCAGATTGTTTGGTCTGACAATTAGCATAGGTAAACGTAAGTCCTGGTCCAAGCAGCCCCGAACACAACTTGGCCCCAGCCATCCATCACCATTGATGGAGTTCAGCTGAAGTGTGTGGAGAACTTCAATTATCTGGGCAGCACGATTTCCGCAGACGGTTCACTGGACAAGGAGATCATTTCCAGGATATGAAAGCCAGAAAGCCAGCCAAGCACTCAGAAGACTGAGAGTGAAGATCCTTCAGCAGAAAGGCATCCGTCTGTCCACAAAACTCAGGATCTACAAAGCAGTAGTCCTTTCCTCACTACTGTATGGGTGTGAGACATGGACTTTTTACCGACAGCACATCAAGTAGCTTGAACAATTCCATACAAGGTTGCTTCGCATGATCATGAACATCTGCTGGCAGGACAGAGTCATGAACCAGGAAGTGCTAGACAGAGCTAGTTCATCAAGTACTGAGTCAATGTTGCTGAAGGCTCAGCTACGCAGGACTGGCCACATCATCAGAATGGATGACAGCCGCATCTCCAAACAACTGATGTACTGCAAACTTAAGTTGGGCTCGCTTAGACAGGGACGACCTAAACTGAGGTTCAAGGACACCCTGAAGAGAAACCTCACTTTGGGGAGTGGCATTCAGCCATGTCAGCTTGAAGTCTCAACCGCGGATAAATCTGCATGGAGGTCAATCACTTCCAAGGCTACAACTGCCTTTGAAGAGGATCGACGGCAATGCCTTGAAGCAAGGGACAGACCTCACAAAGCAGCGACCACCTCTGTCCAAACTACACATCACCGTTGCGACACCTGTGGGCGCCTGTGTGGTTCCAGCTTTGGGCTGCGGAGCCACATGCGCTCTCATCGCTGAGAGCACAGACTTCGTCATCATCAGACCCTGATGGACTACCATTAAATGTGAAAACCTTACTGTGCAAAAGGAAGCCTTATATAAACTGTGTCCAAAAACACCATCAGTCTCAACTGGGATGGGCCATCACACAGTGGAGATTGTATTGGCACTGTGGTCAGATAAATCAGTATTTCAGATCTTTTTTGGGAGAAATGGACACTGTGCTCTGGAATAAAGTCGTCTGTGGTGGAGGTATTAATGCAGAAAAGTATATTGAGATTTTAGAGATACATATCCTGCCTTCAAAGCGACATCTTTTCCAGGGATATACATGCATATTTCATCAAGACAGTGCAAAACCATATTCTCACAAGAACAGGGTGAAGGTGCTGGACTGGCCTGCCTGCAGTTCTGACCTGTCAGCAGTAGAGAATATGGGCCGAATTTTAAAACAAAAAATGCATCAACCACCTGGCGCTAATGACCACCTTAAATAAAGCCTTCAGCTAGAATTTATGCTCAGGGAACAGAAACGGAACATGTAAGGGGGAAATGGCAAAAAACAAATGGCTTGTATTTAACTGCCTATTTCAATGAACTGGGTTTAATCCAATCCTCAATTCCTAAAGAATAAGTAAGCCTATAAATAATATCTACATTAACTTAAAGCCTTCTGCTCGCTGGAATGGGATTATGTTCATTAAATAAATTCGGAGAGTTTAAGATTCCCCTCTCATAGCCCACCGCTGACTTGAAATGATTCTCAGCACATCTGGCAATGTGTTCACACACACACACACACACACACACACACAATATGCCATGATACTTGCATAACAGTATAACTGCTATGCTAAGAATAATCCACCATCCAAATGATGCAAATGTTCCTAGCAACAGTTGGCTTACAGTGACCAATTGTATACCTTGAAAAGTGAACAGTATATTAGATGTAACTGAACAACAAAGCAAAAATCATGAATCAATACGAAATAAATATATAAATGCTTGTTATTGGTTATAGTTTGCTTTTCATCTAAGCAAAACAATAGACCATTTTTATATGAAACCATGCACTTGTGCACTGAGATTTAATCAAAGGAACACGTTTGTGCACTTTTTTTTCTTTAAAATGTAGTCAATTGCACACTGAAAGAAATCGGAATACATTAACCTTTTCTGCTCTTGTTTTTATTCCTCTACTTGATTGCTTAAAATGGAACAAAACTGGCCATCTCTCTGCTAGCCCCAGGACTCATTGAGGGCATTGTCTCCAATCAGCCTTCAAGCAAACAATTACTACAACAAAAGCATGGGGGTGAGGAAAGAAGGCATTTTATCAGAACAGGTATGTTCTGTTTTCTAAAGACTTCTAAAATGCAGCAGCGCATTAATAAAAGGTCACCGTTCCTTTTCTGAAGGGAGCGAGACAGCTCCGAGTTTTATCTTGTTATTTCAGACAGTCTCACAACATCACAAAACACAGAACCGCATAACCGACTTCTCCAAAGAACACATTTTTCACTCCATTTCTGAGCAGTCATGCTGGTGACAGCTGCTGTCTTTGCTCTATTCCCATTATGAAGCTGCTTAAATGTGCTGGTTGTCACAAGATAAGCTCCTGAAGAAGTGAGACACTTCATTGCATAACAAATAACCTCATTACATACAGTATACAAACCAATATCTTTGATGCAGTGTCCCAAAATGCCATGCACATCCTGATTAAAGAGCCCAAGAACCATGGCAAATCTTTAGTCAGCTTGCCAAAGTGCCACTGGAATTTTATTAGAGGTTGAGGAGGCAATATTGAAATCTTATTTTTGTGCCCCCAATTTTTGAAATTCATAGATCTGTGACTTGTGTCTTTGACATCCAGTTACTCGCTAAATATTTCCAGAACAACAAAGTGGGGTTTGATGAGACCTTCAGAGTAGTGTGTGACAGACTTAATTATAGACGGAAGCCTCTTCTTTTTTCTGTAAAAGAACCAGAAAACTGAGCTGAAATATTTGATTGCTGAGAGAAAATATTGATTTGTTTCCCCCTGTCTTCATTCTATGGGCTGCCTCCAGAGTGACAAGTTCAAGCCACCTTAACATTTTGTGAAAAGTGATGTGTGGAGCATTGATGGTGCCCGCATTAATACATTTCCATTAACATAAATCATATTTAAAACATTCACATTCACTAAACATATGTACATTTTTAAAAATACATCTGACAGGCAAATAGCTAGTAAATGTGCAATCATAATCGCAACTGTCAAGAGACAGAGTGCACTTTAATATGGCTCTTTAATGAAGTGCATTATGAACACTAATAAAGCTTATATTATTTGTAAGCTCCATGCATACATTGCCAGTCTAAAAATATTTTATCACAGTACCGTCTGGTTGCACAGTTTATATGAATGTGTCCATTCAAATGTTTTACCCTTTCTACACTAATACCAAACTATCGCCTATATGGAAATGGACAGTATGCTACTACTAGGTTCTATTCAACAGAAAATCAAGCCAAAATCCTGCCATAATGTTGACAAATTTGCAGCCCGATGCATTTTCTGGCTCCAATCTCTGCAGAAGATATGTGAGGTGCTGTCACTCTTTTGTCAGGCAAAGCCGTACGAATGACAAGACACTCAAACCCTCTTTATTATGGAGCTGAATAGACGCAACCATTTAGCCATCATGATGTGGTCCCAGACAAAGTCACTCAGACTCAGATTACGCTTGCTCATTTTTTCTGCTTCCAACACATCAACTTTGAACACTGACTGTTCAGTTTCTTAACTGAATTTGTTTCTTAATACATCCCACTCCTTGACAAGTATCAATTTTTTGGGACAATTAATGTTATTCATTTCACTTGTGGTTTCCTCCTGGTTCAGTTCAGAGACATGCACATTAGGCTAATTGGCTGTTCCAAATAAACCCTAGGTGTGAGTGTGAGTATAAATGGTTATGTAAGTGTTGCCCTGCGATGGTCTGGCGAGCTGTTCATGGTGTACCCCGCCTTTGCGCAGTGTCAGCTAAGATAGGCACCAGCCTCCTCGTGACCCTAGTACAGGGGTCTGTAACCTGCGGCTCCAGAGCCTCCTTGTAGCGGCTCTTTTTGGCCTTGATTTAAAAAACAACAACAACAACAACAAAAAAAAAACAACACGAACATAAATAAGGGGTATTTCTTAATGAATTTGTTTTTCATATATTATCATTATTAGTTTATTTTGTTCCACAGTTATCTTGGAGTTTGAGTTGATGCCATCTGAATTAAAAAAAAAAAAGCTATGTTTAATTTATAATTTGTTAACGAAAATATACGTCACATCAAAGTCAACAACAAATTCAGAACATCTATTTTTCGACTTTAAAAACAAATGGGAAATTGTTCCAAAAATTAGAGAAATGCCTCTTTTAAACAAATACAGAAAGGACTTAAATAGGCCTACAGTTCACAGTTTAATTTATTTCTAAGTAGGCCTACAAATGCACACTGCACTTCTGTTGTTGTATTCAGTGGTTGTAACAGGTAAAATAAAAAAAAAAGATGAAAACTTTTATTTTTTGTGGCTCCCAACTATTTTTTTTTGGCAGAAGAGGGGTGCAAAATGACTCTTTTAAAAATGACTCTCTCTAGTAGTATTAAGCAGTTCAGCAAATGAATAAGTAATAAGTGAGTGCCTTCACTTGTTTGTGATTATTCATTCATTCATCCATTCATTTTCTGAACTGCTTAATCCTAATTAGGATTGCGGGGAAGCTGGTGCCCATCTCAGCCGACTCTGGGCGAGGGCAGAGTACACCCTGGACAGCTCACAGTTGTAGAAACACACTGACATCTATGCAGCCTACTCTGGACGAAAATCAGCAATGGTTCCTTTACATGCCTCTCACCAAAGACAGTGAGAGACATGATTTGATAACTTTGATAATCCAGTTAGCTCAACTGGGAGGACAGCGGTGACATTCCGTTGATAGTGGGCTTGAACCCCTAACCTTGGGATCAGTAATCCAGCACCCTACCACTGGGCCACCACTGCCTTACTTTCCGTCATAAAACAACTAGCAGCAACAACTTCCCTGTGTAATGCGTTTAAATAAGAGATACAATTTGTTCACTTGTGATAAAGATAATGTTGACATTGGAATTTAAAAAGGTCAACATACCCCTCTTAAAACTACAGGCTATTTTCCCTGTTAAAAAAAAAAATGAAATTAAAATTAAACCAATTTAAATTTTGGCAGAACTTTTTTTTTTTTGCACCTTTAATGTGATAGCAAGCAACAAAACGTTCAAGTGAAAACAAAAAGAGTTTCAATAACCTGAGAAGCATTCAAATTGGCAGACAAAGTCAAATGTTTACAAACAATTTGTTTGTTCGCCTTGAATTCACTGTGAACATTAACAAACACAAGCTGTCTGAGGAGGATTTTATTTATTCTTAAAAATAATTCAAGTGGTTAAGTTGTCTGAGTGTCAGTTAGTTAAAGTGCAAGATATTTAGTTTCTGAAATGAGACCAAGGTCATTAGTAAGAGCTGAGAGAAATGTTGTCAAAGGATGCTGGAGATGAAGAAGAATTTCATCTTCCAGCACGATGACGACCTGAGGCACAATTCCAACAAGCTAACAGCTTCAGAAGATGATGAATGTTTTGAATGGCAGAGTCAGAGCCCAGATCTAAATCTTATTGAAATGGCAAAATGACTTATTAATTAATTATAAGTGGACTGTACGCAGATAATCACCTTGACATTTGATAGATCTGAAACGTTTCTTCAAGGAAGAGTAGGATAAAATTTTAAAATCAAGCTGTGCTAATCTGATAGATTCTTACCCAAAACTGAGTGCTGTAATGCAAGCTAGAGGTACTTTAACAAAGTCTTATTTAAGTAGTGTGCATCCATCTTACTGCAACTGTGATAAAATATCTGTTTTCACTTGAATTTTTTTGCTTGCTACACTGCCCTGCCCTGTCAAAAAAAACCTAAAAAACAAATAAAAATAAAAACACAATAAAAAGTTATTGCTCTAATATATTATTGGACCGCATTTAGCTTCAATTACAACATATGAATTCTGAGCCTTTTTCAATTAACTTTTGCAATATTATGACTTTAATTTCATTACAAAGTTGTATTATTTTTTCACTAAGATCTTGTGTAAGGAAAGAAGAGTCAATCCACCATGGAAATTCTCCAGCACATCCCAAACATTCTCAATAAAGTGGTGCCAATTCATTAGTCAGAATGATACCCCCTGCTCACTAAACCAATGATTTAGCATTTAAGCCCAAATCCGTGCCATCAGGGCAGAAACATTTCACTGATGTGATAACCTGGTCATTCAGTACATTCAGATCTTCCACTGACTTCATTTTATTGCCACGCAGTGATGCTGTGCCTCGACCTGAGCAACTGCAGCAAGCCCAGATCACAACACTGCCTATGGAGTCTTGTAGAGTGCTCACCATGTATGAAGGGTACATCACTTCATGTGCTTTTCTTTTTATCTTGACTTGCCCTTCATTCATGCATAGGGTAATCTGAACTCATCAGGTTACAGGATCTTTTTCCATTTTTTTTTTGTTTAGTACCAGTCCTGTGAGTTATCTTTATGTTGTGTATGGAAATCCTCCCTCTTCCCCATTAACATGACAGACATGAAATCTATTGTCCTTTTTTTTTTTACAATTCCGTTTTACCAGGTGTTTAAAATATCTCTGATCATGCTCAGTCAATATTTATTTCTGACCACATTTTGGTGTTACGTGGACAGCCCTGTCCTTCCAGGGTTCAATAAAGTGCTGGACAGCTCTTAACACAGTTGTAGTAATTTCAGCATTCTTCCTAAGTTATCATTCTTCTGGGACATCCTACAAGCTCTATTTAAGATTCAATCCCATCTTTTCTCCCCTCTGTGATTTGAAAACATTGTGCACTGGCTTGCTTGTACTCATGCCGCCCCAGTTTTGTCGTGCCTGTCATTCTGCTTTGCCATTACGCACGCACATCTTGGTGAAAGCTCCCAGATGCCTAGATTGCAGGCACTGAAGTAATGACAGCCAATCAACACACATGCACATCACCACCTCCTGCCCTGTTCTCCTCTGCTTCTATCATGGGAGGCTTTCTTCCAGATTTATCTAAAGGTCATTTAAAATACCCTGCACTGATGTGCTGCAACACTTTGAATTAATCTTTTCTTTTTAATGGATTTGTATGATTTTTAGGATGGCTGACTAATGCATCAGACACATGTCAATGTGAGTCACTGAATTCCCTTTTAATATGGTCATGACACTTAAATTCATTTAAATTCATTTGCTCCCTTCATTGCAGCCTGTCTCGTTCTCTCACTTTCGCACTCTCGCACACACATTCACACACTTTTGAACACATGCATACTTCCATTCCCACTCTGCGTAGTTTTGATTAATGCTGAATAATAAATGGAGTCAATGGGTGCATTAGATTTTCTGAAATTAGGCCATGCATTAACAATTCTTGTGTGCTTAGAATAGAATTTATTGTTCCTGGATATGTGGACATATGGATGTGTGTAAAATGAGAAAATGCATATGTATTTATTATTTAGGTTTGAAATAAAATTAAATATTGTATTGTTGATATTGTACTGTTGTAAAGTGTATATATCACTATATAACATTCTAAAGATAGTGGAGCATATCGGAAGAACTGCACATTGCACAAAGGTGTTCTCATAGTTAAAATACTTAATGTAATATATTAATTTATTCTTTTTCTAAGACGCGTAATCCTAATTAGGGCACCTATCTTAGCCTACTCTGGGCGAAGGCAGGGTACACCCTAAACAGCTCACCAGGCCATTGCAAGGCCAACACACAAACCACTATTCACACTCACTCTCACACCTAGGGGCAATTTGAAACCATCAGTTAGTCTACTGTACATGTTTTTAGACTCTTGAAGGAAACCGGAGTGCCCAGAGGAAACCCACCAAGCATGGGGAGAACATGCAAACTTCACACAGAAAGCACAGGAATCCCGGGACCATCTTGCTGTGAGGCGGACATGCTTATCACTGCGCCACAGTACCGGTTATTGTAATATGGTTTATTCATTTTATGCATACTGTTAATACATTAATTTATTCTTAATCCATACCACTTATTCTGTTTAGGAGGTACACCCTGAACAGATCGCCAGACCATTGTAGAGCAACACGTTCACACACACATTCACACCTAGAGGCAATTCATAATCACCAGTTAGCCCAATGTGCATGTATTTGGACTGTCGGATGAAATCCGAGCACCCAGAGGAAACCCACGCCATCTCTGGAAGAACATAAAAACACACAAAAATACACGTGCCAACTACAGGGCTCAAACCAAGGATCATTTGCTGTGAGGCAAGAGTGCTAACCACTACGCCTCTGTGCCTTCACCAGTTAATTCGTCATATGTGATAATCAAAATTCCCTTAAATACAGTAAGTAGGGCTAGAACTACAAAATATACAGAGGAATAAAAATACAAAAAATAAAATATAATAAGTATAATATAGTGTTCCTGAGCTGCTAATCTTATAATGCTGTGATAATCATTCATCACACTCCAACTCAGGCATGAAAGAAGCCCACCAACTGGTGACTGGCAGGAGCTGCAGGCAATCTGAGAGGGAAAACCAAAAGTGGATGCGTAAACAAAATGGGTGTGAGAGAGTAAAAATAATTAAATATTGTATACAAGGAAAAAAAAACTAGATTGGATGGAGGCTTGTTTTCTTTTATTTTTTGAGAAACTAATAAATAATGGTGAACCAATTTATCCTTAATGTGGAGTTTGTGTTGTTATAAAATTGTTGATCTTGATCTAGTTGGTAAGTAACAAATGAGAGCTGAAAGGATGTTTCTGCAGATTTCTGCCAAAATTTCCTTGCACGATTAAAATAGTACATCAAAATAAATAAATAAATAAATAAAGAGGCCACTTTATAATGTTGGTTCACTCCAAAATTGCATCATATATTTCATGAAAGTCAGTCAACCAGAGTCTCTACATCTTTCTCCTCATCTGATCTGTTTCTTGTTATTCTCTGGTGTGAGTTTTAGCTACCATGTAGAACTAATGGTTCCGGAAGCCTTGAGAAAAAAATATACAGCTTAAGAGCTGTGATAGACATTGGTTGGAGATAAAAACCTGTATGAAGGTAGATTTCCTCCAGGAAAAGGGTTGGTGACCACTGCTCTACACAATTTTAGCAATTCTAGTTGAGTCATGGTGCTCAGGCTTTTATGGGATTACAGCACAGTGCATTCATTACAGTGATTAATTTATTCTGTAAAACAGACTAACTGAGCATAGTGAATTATTACAGATATCTAGCTTTAATAATATCCAGCTAGAGACTGAGCACCGTATTTTGCTATCTAGCAAGCAGTAGGTGCCCAGTTTATTCTGTTAGATAAGCGCTGAGCACCGTAAGATTGTGGCAAGTCAGTGATGCATGGGCACTACTGTTTAATCAGGCAATTACTTTAAAAGCTAAATGCTTGTCGGAAGCTAAACAAGAAATATTTCACTGTTTCATTTGGAATGCAGTAACTGACAGTCACCCTGGTTTTCAGAATAAAGCTATTTTATACACATAACAATTCTGTAATACTGAGCAATTGTAAGTTGTTTATACTTGTGCTGTATCACAAACAGTGTACTATCATACTAAGCAGTATGGCACTGCATAATCGGTATCATAACTATTTTGGAGTATGACTTAATTTATATGGTGTGGAATAAAAACAGCCTTCTTTCTGAATGTGTGTGTTTTCAACACTAAAATTAGAGTGTAGAATACATGTTATGAAATGCTCTACCCTGAACACTACACAGACCAAAGACCTCCTCTGATAAGATTTTTATAAAAAAAAAACAGGAATGAAAATAAGAGGAGAAAAAGTCCCATCTTTCACTCACTCACTTACTGAACCACTTAATACTACTTTTAAGGTTAGAGAACACTGGAGCCTATCTCAGCTGATACTGAAGGTGGGGTACACCCTGAACAGCTTGCCAGACCATTGCAGCGCATGCACAAACAACACTTACCCCTCTGTGCCTAACAAACAGTGGGAGGAAACCAGAGTACCCAGAGGAAACCCACACAAGCACAGGAAAAACATGTAAACTACACAAAAGGACTCAAACCCTGCACCTTCCTGCTGTCAGATGGATTTGCTAACAGATGTGCTAGCTACTACATCACTCCTATATCAATATGTAATGATTTCAAAAGTTAGTTTATACAAAGCATGCAAAGCAGATGACCCCAATGTGTACCCCTCCCCACCAAACCCCCAAACGCTACCTTGGACTTGAGAAGGATATAAGATTGAGTCGCATTTATGGGTACACATTAGTTATCACTTGCACTCATATTTAATTTCAATGTACTGGATTTTTTTAAGTGTGATTTATTTTTTTCAGTAAGGTTTCTTGTTATTTGTTTATTCTTTTTACATCAAAACATATCAAAAATTAAATGGCAGGTGTAATGCCTTTGGACACTTCTCTGTGCCATATACCTGTCTGTGGGAAGCCTGTATTTTTCTCTTTACTGCACCCAAAAACAAATGTGGCACTGTTAACATTTCAGAGGAAACCACCCCATCTTCTCTAACTAACATTCGGTTCTTAAAGCTGTCAAAAATCAGGCCAATTCTCACCATCACCTAGGTAGCACTGGCTCCACAGCGGTACTCTCCTAGTACAAAAGGGCTTTAAAATATGAGAGAGAAGTGATCCACTGCCAATGCTACAGGAGACAATGACAATAGACACTATATAATAAATGGTTACTTGTGGTTCCAGGCTGAGTTTACTTTGTACAATTGCTTTATTCCAGTTTCTAAACACAGTGGAAACAATGTCTTCAAGGTCTTAGTACACGAGAACAGGAAGATCCTGCATGCCTTTTTTTTTTTTTTTTTTTTTTATAAAATAGACTCACAGACCTGTATGAATACATCATAAAGACCCAAGGATCCTAACTAGACTGAAATAGAAGGGCAATTTAATCAGACTACATCGAGCAGATGTTGTAAGAAAAACTTAGGCCTAGTCAGTCTGACCTAACCCTAACTGTCCTTATTTAAAACCAGTTATATTTATAAATAAATATATAAATGAAGAAATAAATAAATATAATGCCATCTTGTGTAAATTACTTCTATTTTAAAGTATGCAAACCTTTCTGGTATATATGTGCAGTAGTTTGCTGATGAATCATCCAAAAAGGTTAGTGGAAGAGATGGTCAGAGACGATCAGTGTTATAACAGGATCACGCCAGTATGCATGGAGGCAGCATGGGAGGCTACACTTTCCAGATGGCAATGATGAAGTAAAGAGGAGGTGAGGACTTGGCATGCTAAAGGAGCCTATCTGTCGTGACAAGGTTACGCTTCTGGTGTTGGGTGGGTGGTTTGGTGGGTGGTTGAGGCTTTTGATGCAGCCGATATTCTCTCCAACTTCAAAGAATCAAAGAGTCACAAAGAAAGGGCCTTTGGCTTCATGATGTGAGTAAATAAACAGATATTGCAGAAACAAAGAATTTATTACAAAGGAAAATATAGGTGCACGAACGAAGATGAAAATGCCAAGATGATCAATAGTAGATTCAGCCCACATGCAATGCCGCTATAGGAATGATAAAACAAATTGATTTATTGTATATTTTCTAAGACCTGAATATTAGTGCATCAGCAAAATAAAATGTTTATCTTGTACTGCATCTCAGAATTAAATCGGTGACATGCATCTGCCTCACAGCAAGAAGGTTTTGGGTTTGAGTTCCATGCTGGGTGAGGGTGTTTCTGTAAGGAGTTTGTATGTTGTCCATATGCTTGTGTGGGTTTCCTCTGGGTACTCTGGTTTCCTTACACAGTTTAAAGACCTGCACATTAGGCTAATTGGCTATTCCAGATGGTTGTGGGTGCTGTTTCTGAGATGAACTAGTGAGCTGTTCATGGTGTACCCTGCCTAGAGTCAGCTGTGATAGTATAAAGCAGTTTGGTAAATGCATGAATGAACAAATGGGACATGCTAAATAAACATCACTTTACAGAAAATTTCACCACATAAATGATTTAACATTTTACTTATCTGTTTTTTTGTATGGGGTACATGAGCCATACATGTCCCATATAAGTCCATGTGAATCAGCTGTTACTACAGAGACAATAACATTATCACAATTTCTTTCCTCTCAGTGTCCGCGAGCATTTTCCTGTGCTTCTGTTTTATTTTCAGTCCTGTCTCCGCCCCCTGCCCTGTAATTGGTCCCCTAATGTGTTTACCTGTTTTGTTTCATACTATGTATAAATCTCATTCAGTGTAGTCAAGTGTGTCTGAGTTTTATTTCTATGTTATTTCTATTTATTTTTCTGTAATTTCTAGGTTTCTGAATTACCTCATTGTGTTGTTTATGGATCTCCCTTCGCTGGTGTTCTTTATACTTATAAAATTCATATAAAACCATAATAATTTAAAAAAGCATTTGTGCCTTGCCTTATCAGCACATATGTTACTGAAAGGCTAATGTGAAAATGTATATTAGTTTACAAATCACCCTGGCTTTCAGAAATGCTGGAGGAAAAAGCCTTAGACTCACATACAGAAGACAGTAGGTGATTATTATTGTAATTATTATTTATTTATTTATTTATTTATTCATTCATTCATTCATTCATTTATTTTTATTATTATTATTATTATTTTGCCTTTTGTGAGTCAACTAGCATTATTCTGTAATTGTTTTTTGCACAGCCCTGCGGTAGACTAGCAAGCTGTTCAGGGTATACCTCACCTTCACTCCAAGTCGGCTGTGATCCTTGTAAGACAAAGCGGTTTTTTAATGTTCTGTTTGCTGCTGTTAGAAAGTTTGCTGTTCATGGAAAGTTTGGTCATGTTGGAAATTACAGCTGCAACTAAGCAAGCATCCATGAGACATACATGACCTACTAGATGTTACTAGTATTTCTGTAGTGGTAAAAATACACATGGAGCAGTGACTTCCACCCATGCGTCACAATTACTGCTGGTATAAATAAGGGCTGTGACGTAGGCATCGCAGATGCTCCAATTTCTCAGGCAAGTGCATATTCCTTCCACCCATATTTCTGTAATGGTCCAACCCCAAAATCTGCCATAGTGGTTAAGGAATGGCCAAAGTGGTTCCAGTCATGGTTCTATGCTACAAAGCCATGTTGCTGTTGCCTAAATCCTGAGCCAGGATGTCAGTAGCAAAAGAAACTCTCACTCAGTTTGAAATGCTTTAGCACTGAATGACATCTATTATTTATACAAACTGTATATCTGAGATAAATGGCTGTTTATATACTTGCTTCATTTGTAACTGAAATAAATATCCCATAGACTTTGTAAATTCACTCATGTAGTGTGGGTTTCCTGCTCCACAAGGAAAATGTACTCCAGGCTTGGTAAAACAGCTGTCCTTACAGATTACTCTTCACCAACAAAAAAACCTTTTGTCAGGGGTCAGACAGAGGACACATCCCAATCTCCTCAAAGTTTAAAACCATGTGCCAAGACATGACAAACATAATTACCACTGCCCAGTCTTGAGGGGCCCTTGTTTGCGTTCACCATTTTGAAAGCCTTGCTTCAGCTGTCTGGCCTTACAACTGTTTCCCGGAGCAAAGAAGCTGAGCAGTGCATCACAACTGACATGGCCTCCACTGAGATCCTAGCTTGGTGAAAGATGAGAAAGATTGTGAGAGGCAGGACAGGGGCTAGCATGGCTGGCAGTGCCGTGAGGCATGGTGGCCTCATGGTGTCAGTAAATGAGAGTTCTCTGACCAAGCAGGGAGCACTCTCACTGCTCTCTCTCTTCCACAACAGATGCTACCACTGGGTTATCTGAGCCAAGAGCCAGCTGTTTTTTCCACTGCCATGATAAAGATGCTGATTTAAGAGCAGTGCTTAACCTTGCCATCCTCTTTAGTTTTAAATTAGCCATTTTAAATGATAATATTATTGAAGTTTAATATCTTTTTAATATTTTTCCCAACATGGAACTTAGAACAGCTTTTCATTTCACAGACATCTGTCACATTTTTAAGCTCATTTACTGTGTTACTGCTTCTCCAGTTTTACCACCAACATTCCTCAAGCTATTGTTTGCTTCTGTCCCTTTTTATTAATCTTATTATATACTGTTTATACAGGCTCACCGATAAATAAAATCTATATTGAATCTTTTTTTCATGTGTGCAAATAATAATTTGATCATCTTTCACCAATTTAATTTCATTTACCTTTGAAGTGTGGGAGGTTCTTTTTGGGTCACCCTGTATTTCTGTCTTTCCTCTGTATCTTAACAAAGCATTTCAATACTCTGGAATTCTTATCTTTTCCTTATTTGCCCTATAGTGTGCCTTTACTAATTCTCAACCCATTACTTAAAGTGCCATATGAATTGCCCTGTTCTGTTCCCATGCATTGACAGAAGCTTCTGATTGGCTAGTGTCAGGCTAATTATAAGAGCTCTAGGGGAACAAGTTAATCTTTTCCACCCATAGTGTCAAATCAATTATGCTGTCTTTAACTTTTAAACCACGCATGGCATTGTCATTCAAATATACAAAGTCAAACATGCAACATAGATCATCATGACACATTAGTGACTTACTGCTTAATTTTTTGAGCTACTGTATGGAAGGATGAGTATGGGACATCAAAATCCCAGCACCACCAAGCTGCCATCTTGCATCCTGTCTCAACTGTAAGTCCCTTTAGACGATCCCTTAGAACCTGTTTGTATTAGGTATTTTCCCTGCCAGCCAGTAAACCAGCTTCTGGTTATTCTATATCTAAACATAGGTTTAGAGTAATTTTCAGCTAATCAGAGCACGTTTTACATCCATCATAGCTTTTGAACAATTTAGTGGCTGCTACAATAAAAATCTACTACTTTCATCAGGATTTTTTTTGTCAATTATGAGTAGCCATCATGTCAGTGCTGAACAGGCATTAAGCATGATCCTTTCAGATTTGGAGAGTGAACTAGATAACAGTGATTACAGGAATGAAAGTGATTTTGAAAGTAAGAACAGCAGTGTGAATGACAGTGACAGTACTGTGTAGAATACATCAAACAACAACAGCAACACTGCCCAAACTAATGAATAATGTAAGTAATGAATCAGGTATGGCAGCAGTGGCCTGGTGGTAGGATCCTGGCTTACTGATCTGAAGATCGGGGGTTCATACCCCACTGTCACCAAGTCACTGCTGTCCCCCAGTGCAGCTAACTGGGTTATCATAGGCCAGCCATGTCTCTTACTGTCTGTGGTGAGAGTCATGTAAAAGAACCATTGCTGTTGTTCATAAAGAGTAGGCCACTGGGTTGCCATCAGCAAGTTTCTGCCCTACGATAGCCAGACGATAGCCAGGTGTCCAGGGTGTACTTTGTCCTCGCTCAGAGTTGGATGAGATGGGCGCCAGCCTCCCCGCGACTCTAACTAGGATTAAGTGGTTCAGAAAATGAATGAATGAATGATGAATCGGCTATTGGAACTAGGGATGCTGGAGGAGATGGGTGCAGCAGTGGGAGTGGATGTGGATATAGGTCAGGGTTCAGAGGGATTTAAAGCATCAGCCAAATAAGCAAATTTGAAATAATTCGTAAACTGACAGGTTTTCCTTGCCCCCTGCTCTAGTTATTTTTTCAGTTTCTATTGATAGATAGAGTACCATTTGCCTTTGGCCTTTTTCCTGTGTTATTGTTCATAAGGATTTGACTTTAATTACCCTTTCAGTATTTTGGCCCCCGTTGCACACCTCAACGACACAGCATGGAATATGTAAACACACACACACACACACACACACACACACACACACACACACAAACACACACACACACAGACAAACACACACACACACACACACACACACACTTGCAGTCAGATGCCTCTAAACCCATTTTTGATGAATATTAGTTTTATGCGGAAATTACAAACAGCAACATGGTGAATAAATCTTGTTAAATAAAACTGTAATTTCAGTTGTTGACACATTATCACTCATGCACATAGATGTCATCTGTACCTATGTGAACTCTCTTGAATTCTACTAACTAGTTGAATTAAACAAAGTCTATACTGCTAATAACTAAGAGGAAGGGTGACATGGAGGTGCATAGGTAGTCTTATGATCATATACACTCTTAAAGAAATGATAAATTCAACAAGTACTGTATGTTTAACATTAGCAGTAATTTGATGGACAATCACATAGAAATAATACAGACTGTGTTGTTCTTATCTTGACGATAAGATGTGTTAAAAAATGTTTTCCTTTGATCTCTTCATGGTTTCTTGGTTGATTCTGTCCTCAGAGATTACTCTCTGTGAACAGTTTATCTCTCCCCATATTAACTTTTACTCTAAGTAATCAGTTTTTTTTTACTCTCCTCCTCATCCTCAAAAAGCAAAATAAAATCAAATAAAAATCAAAAAATGTGAATTGACTATGGTACCCAAGACCATTCATTCATGCACCGAACCAGTCGATCTTATTAGGGTCCCGGGGAGGCTGGAGCCTATATCAGCAGACTCTGGGTGAACAGCTTGCCAGACCATCTCAGGGCAACAAACACACAAAAATTTAACACACACTCTCACATAGGGGCAATTTGGAACAGCCAGTTAGCATAACGTGCATGTCTTTAGACTGTGGGAGGAAGCCGAAATACACAGAGGAAATCCACATAAAAATAGGGAGACCATGCAAACTCTACACAGAGAAGCCTTTGCCGAGCCTGAGACTTGAACCCAGGACCTCCTTACTGTGAAGCCAAACGCCACGATGGCGCCCCATTACATCAGTGACTTTCAAATATTTTAACAAGTGCATTCCTGTAATGAGAAGAGCTGCCCTGGGACATGTATTTTTCTGAGGTGAATGGAACATGAGGGTTAATAGCAGAATAAGTGCGTGTTAGTAGTGAAGTGAAAGTTACAGAAATGTGCCTGTCCTGCATCAGGAGATTGGAAAATGTGTTCAGCACTCATGTTGCTCTGTGGGCAGGGATGACAAATGGACATCTGCCTTCAGAAGAATGTCAGTGGAAAGAAAGGTCATGGAGAAATTTTTCTTCTTAATGCATTTCTCCCTTTGATACAGCCATGACACTGAGAAAAAGATGCAGAATGCTAATGGGAAGGGCAATCTATTTGAAATGCAAAGCCCAATAGTTACATGGTAACCTTGAGACATCCTCAAATATAGTCCTTTCTCTGGCATGATTAAACCAGCTCCACATTTTGACCCTGACCTGCAGAGTTGCACTTTCTTTCAATTTCATGGCTTTACAGGTGAAGGCTGTGGGTGCCACTACCTCTAAAAGTAGAATTTAAATTTCAAGCCACATTAAGCCTCCCACATGGGAGAAAAAAAATTGTCTTTCCCTCATCTTGCTTCCTCCGGACTGTCTGGCCACATTATTTTAGTTCATGCAGGTGCCTGGCTCCAAAAACCTATATCATTTCACGCTGCTCGACAAGTGGAGCCCATTCAGGATGACACTGCTATGATGCAAAGGTGAGTGCCAGAATTTTTTTTGCCAGGATGTGACAATGTCATATCAACTTTGGCAGCAGCAATTACCCTACTGGAAATAGGATTCTCTACCTGTCTACTCCCATATCTGTGACCCTGCTTCTGTTTACTTTAATCTGGTGACAAGTTCATCTGCTCCTCTTCCTCCTACGTCACAACACTTCATTTCCCGAGAGCCAGAACAGCTGGATCTATTATGTGATGTTTTTATAAACAGTGTGCCCTTTGTTGTCTTTTATCTCAGACTTCCTGCCCCACATTTTACTCTCTGAAGAAGGCTTTAGTGGAATAAGTGTCATCCACTTTCATAAGTAGTGCAATAACAAACCCTGTTCCTTTAATACCACCTGCTCGCCAAGGGGATTTCTTCATGCTGACAGATGCATTTTATCAAAGAAATTCAAAGGTGCCAAAGCTCATTCTGCATTCATGAGAAGCCTAATGCTGGCTTTCTGGTTTAAAATGTACAAGGGCTACGCTGAACAAGCGTTTTAACTCATTAGCATGAGTCGACTTCTTTGCTTTTCTGTTATGTGTTGCATGGTACAATTGTTCAATATTTTATACAAGATCGTAGTGAACCATGATTTGGCACTTTATTCTAAAATATTCAATTAATTATTCATCAAAAGCGAGGTGGATATTGCTGAATAGTTCCTGAGACGAAACATCTCGGGGGCTATTTATTTCAGTGACATCCACTGAGTCTGAGGAGAATAAATTGTTTTAGTATATCATGCATGGGAACATAAGCCAAAAGGTACACTAAAACAAGATTTTTGTGATTTATTAACTCACTCATTTGCCAAAGTGATTAATCCTAGGGTCACGGGAGGCTGGTGTCCATCTCAGCTGACACTGGGTGGTGGAGGGGTAAACCATGAACAGCTCACCAGACCATCGCAGGGCAACACACTCACCCTCCCATCTAGAATCAATTTGGAACAGCCAATTAGCCTAATCTGCAGGGTACCCGAAAGAAAACAAAGTGTGTGCGTGTGTGTGTTATATATATATATATATATATATATATATATATATATATATATATATATATATATATATATAGGCCCTATGATGGCCTGGCGAGCTGTCCAGGGTATATATATATATATATATATATATAGTATACACTATATGAAAACATAAAGAAAAACAGACTGAATCAAGAAATTTGTTTGATTTTTACATATTTCAACCATTACAGATGCAGGTCAGGTGAGTTCTGCATGCTCCATTGCTATTTAGCTAATGGAATCTATTTAGCGTACTCATTCAGAGTTTAGTTTAAAGCTTCACTTCTTAACTCACAGTAAACACAGGTTATATCAAAAGGTAGTAAAAAGCATTTCTATACTGCACACCAGAGTCTGTTTCATAATAATCCAGATATAATTCCATGGCTATGATCCTCTCACTGAGCTCACAATACAATTCATTGCCAAATATTTTTATTAGCAAATTTTACCTATTTTGTTGATTAGTTGTTGCAGCTCTAATGAATTATAAAATATGAATCCTACTAAATAATCCCCCTTTGTATGAAATGTACTGGTAACTGATTATGTATTTGATTACATCTGTTTTTCTCCCTGCAATTATTCTCTGTAATAGAATACGGTTAATTTTTTTGTGTCCTAATTACGTACCACCATTACATGTATTCCATTACTCCTCAAACCTGCTCATAATATTATTATTATTAACATTGCATGAAACACAATATAAAAGGCAGACTGTATGAAATAAAAGCTTGACCTGGATCTCATTTCAGTGGGTTGCTTTTCTTAAATATATCTTTCAAAATGAAGTTACATACTACAAAGGACTCTCGTGTTACATCAGATGCTCAGGGAGGTATTCCTAATTGACTGTGCTTGGAATTAAATGACTTTGATTATTATTGATTAAAAATGATGGTGGTACAGCAGGTAGCAATGCAGCTTCATGACTCTAGGGTCCACGGTTCGATCTTGAGCTCAGGTTACTATATAGTCGTGATTCCGCTATCAGCCAGGCCTAGTGGAAGCCAGGGCCATTATTTTGGGGCTAGAAGACCTGGGATTTTTGCACAGTGATTATCCATGGACCAGAGGCCAACTGGTGCGTATAGTCAAGGTGGAAGGCGGGGTTTAGAGTATTTCGGTCTCTGAATATTTTAAACTCCGGGCACGGTGCATGTTCTCTCTGCACTTGTGTGGGTTCCACTGGGTACTCCGGTTTCTTTCCACAGTCCAAAGAAATGCACATTAAGCTAAGAGAATGTTTTAGATGCCCTATGTGTGAGTGTGAGTGAGAGTGTGAGTGTGAATGGTGAAGTGTGTGTTAGCCCTGCAATGGTCTGGTGAGCTGATAAGGGGGAACCCCGCCTTTGCCCACAGTTGGCTGAGATAGCTCAAGCCTTAGTCTAACGCTTGAGGTTTAAGAGGGTTTTTTTGGTATGACAGATAATAGGCAAATTCTTCATGCTCACAATATTACTTATAAAAATTCTTTTCAAATTTGTATCCAACATATTTCCTGAGTGTGAATATTGTTCTTCGTGGAGTATGACTCCACCCCACTATATTAATTGTATTCAATAAATGCCCTAGTCTAAATTAATATTTAGGCTTAAAGCTCACAGTGGACTAGTTAAATCTGCATACATTCATTTAGTTTATGTACTAGATTCCATTTGTTTGACGAGTTTGTCCAGTGCTTACTATGTTCTTACTATCATCCCAATCATCAGAATCAGAATACTTTATTGATCCCAGAGGACATTGTGTGCACACAGTTGCTCCATTACAAATACAACAAATTACAAATATTTATATATATACAAATATTCATTCATTCATTCATTTTCTAAACCACTTTATCCTAATTAGGGTCGCGGGGAGGCTGGTGCTCATCTCAGTTGATTCTGGGCAAGGGTGGTTTTTTAACATGCCTCTTATTATGGACAGTGAGAGACATGACAGGCCTTTGATAACCCAGTAAGCTGCACTGGAGGAAAGCAGTTACATTGTATGTTGACAGTTGGGCTTGAACCCCTGACCATGGGAACAGGTAATCCTAAATACCATAGTAATCCAGCACCCTACCACCAGGCCACCACTGCCCTATATACAAATGTACATATGGAAATCCACACACACACACACACACACACACACACACACACACACACACACACACACACACACACACACACACACACA
>JAOUQZ010000035.1:9434217-9458320 GCA_028564935.1 Neosilurus hyrtlii
TCCAGGGTGTACCCCGCCCTCGCCCAGAGTCGGCTGAGATGGGCGCCAGCCTCCCCGCGACCCTAAGTAAGAATAAGTGGTTCAGAAGATGAATGAATAAATATTGTGATGTAGTTCTAATTTCTTATCAGCAGGGGACGACAGTGCAACACAATTTATACAATGAGTGGATTTTATGGAGTGAAGATAAATACAGCTTCATGATGATTTGTGGAAAAGTGACAGTAAATGAAAGAATAACAACTGACAAATTCCTCACTGTTTTATTGCTTACAATACAATAATGTCAGATCTCATTTGTAATCTGTTGAGATATTCATCAGGACAAATGTTTGTAAGATTTACAGCTTTTGCCAGACAGAAACAAAAAACTCCAACTCTGATTTTATGTGATTCAATTAATTTCTCAGTCAGCTTAAAGAACGTTTTTTTCAAGATTTATATCTGATCTATTCAAGTCTGTTTGGGTAATTAAGGTTCATGCTGTTAATGGGGCTTTTCATTGTGCAAGGCGTTATCAGAAATGGAGATAATCAATACAACACTTAATTGCTTGTATGCTCCACCGCCTCAGTGCCATGTGTTCAAGCTAGTGGCTTCCTCCTCTGAACAGTGTACCCGTTGTTTTTATGTTGAGCTACACTTAATATAATTAGTAGACAAAGGACAAAGACAAAGGGAGGGTGGAGAGAATCAATCAGGCTAGGCTGTTAAGGAAAAGGGAAAAGCTAACGTTTTAGATTATAGTGCGGTGACTGCTCACTGGAGGTCAGAGGTCAGCCTAGACATTGGATAAAGAGGATTAAAGCTATGCGATGCATTCTTTACAGGCGACACTGAGCATCACCAGATAATGCCATAGCCTCAACACAGGGAATGCCCTACAGGGATTAGGCGAGACTCAGGGCTTGTTTAGGAGGCCCTGTAACAGGTGTTCCAAGTTTTTAGCATTATTGATTTAACATTTGTTATTAAGTAGAAATGGAGGCCTGTCATGCCATGGATGATATTTCTCACAGGAAGTAGACCTGCCATCCTGAACCCCTCCTTTCTTTTCCCAACCCCCTCAGCTCTCCCTGTTTTAATGAGCACAGGCCTGTGTATTCGCTTCACAGCTGTTGATCTGAACAAAGGCAGATATCATGTACTTTTTTACATCGAACCTGCTTTCACTATGATCAGATTCACTTTGCAAACTGTATATTATATCTGGTACAAAACCGTCAGTGAACTAACAGCTCATATTATTTGGCAGATCAGGATAACAACTGCTTAACACTTCTTAATTTCTTCACACTGCCTGCATTAGTCAGTAGAAGAGGCTCCAGTGCAAATGGACTGAACTGTGAATCTATCTTAATGCAACATTGTTCTCCTGATGGGAATGCTACTGCACATTTGTACTGCATACCATTCCACCTGTGTCATTAGCCTGTCCAGCCAAGGTGACTAACATGACACCACAAAAGGGAAGCTCATCTCTCAGGAAGACACTAAGTGTAGGAACTCACACAGGACTGTCCAATATGTAGATGTTTTTTACACGTGCCACTAAGCCACTAACTCACATGTGTAATCTCCTTCTATCCCAGAGAGAAATCAGATAGGTGTCATAAAGCCAGGTCTTTACGCTAACGAGGTGTGAAGAAACCTTATCATACTCTGTTTTCAGGTGATTTAACCTCAGCACCTCGGCTACAAGGCGCCACACTCAACACAGAATACAGTACCTGCAAATTACACAGATAAAACCCCCTTAAATCAGTGGTAACACAAATGGCTTTCTTGCGGTCAGTGAAATCGCTGAACCCACTTTAAAGAGCAGCTATAAAACGGTAAACGCTTCAAAGCCTTGATAATGATAAATGATATCTTTCTTGAAACAGCCATGAATACACAATGAGCACATACTGCTGTGTTTCGATCATCTACATTTCTGTTTATGCTAAAGTGAGCATTTTAATTGGCCTTGTAATTCATTCAGATGAATAAGAAGCTATATACTGTACTAGCCTGAAAGCTTTGCCAAACTTTGTATGAACAAAATGACAATTGAGGAAAAGACATTGCTATTTACATGGCTAAGAGGCAGTAATTATTAGGAGGTGAAAACACTTCCTAACCCCTAGAGGTTTAGAATATTCTCCAATAAGTTTCAGGAGCTGTAAACGGTGTGAGAAATGACCTCCATGACGTCTCTCACCTCACTGATAAGAGCCTCCACCCTCCCCCTCGTTTGGCATATGTGTTTCCTTTGTATTCTCTGGAAACACCAAGGACTCTTTGCACTGATTTGTGGTTTCAGTGACAGTTTACCAATTTTCCAGGATTAAAATAAAAAGCTTTTAGGATTAATAAAAAATCTTGTGGTAGTGTGTTTTTTTTTCTGATTATTCCTAAAGTCGGCTGGTGGAGTGGTTTGAATAAAATTCCCCAGAGTAAAGAGGGTTTTCACAGTATATGTCATGAGGTTTGAGTACAAAGAATCTGTCATGCAAAGCTATAACAATATTCAATATATGACATTTATCCTACTCACTGCCTCGTTAATTCACTGAATCTCATTAAAACAGTCTTTACAATATTGACTTGGACTTAGAATACTTTATTTTTTTTTCAAGACTACATAGGACCAAAATCCATTACTTTGGCTCCAGTAAGAACAATAAAACAAAAAATATGGTGGGAAAAAAACAATAAGAACATGGTGCAAGAAGACATGTAGCAGATATAAAATAGGCATGCTCTGGAAAGAAAAAAATTAAAGAATATATTCATATTTACAGATAAAAAAGAATGTGTATGGTATATTAAAAAGGCACTACAGGTGTTACACAAAGTACAAGAGACAAGTACAACTGCACAAACGCCAATGCTCTGTTTTTTTATATCATAACTAGCATTTTTATTTTTCTTTGTTGTCATGTCAATCAGTCAAAATCCCTTGACCTCAGCTAGTAAAAGATGTGTTCATGAATGCACAATGTAACCTTGAAAGACCGATTTCAATAAGGTCAGCTTGTCCTTACCAGCGTACCTACTTCTATTCATTGACATTTGGTGACTACATTCCAGCTATATTTTGGATGGGAAATCCTACTGCCATGGTAACAAAGAAAGAGGCCCTACATCTGGTCCCTCGTTTCCTTCTTCTCCATGTGAGTTTCTCTCATGGCCCCCATGGCGCCCATTGGTCCTCCACCCGGACCTTTTAGGTGACAGCTGGTCAGTGTGGTCACTAGCCTAGACTTAATTAGAAACTCAGTGGGCTAAGTCATTGGGACAAACGGGGGTGGGAGGGTCGGCCATCACACCGTAGTGTACATGTAGGTGCAATTCAGTAAAGTGTTTGATTTTGTTTGAAAGGTGAATTTTGCTGAAGTGAGAGATCAGGATTTTTGACAGAGATTGTGTGGATCTACTAATTGGACTTGTTTCACGTAAAATAGACAATAAATTTAATATAGAATAGCAGAGCTAAAAAAATTCCATAAACGAATAGGAATTTACCTTCTAAAATCAGAAATATTTAAAATTATATTCTCTATAATTTTTCTTTCTTTGTAAGGACACATATCTTTATTGTAAGCACACATTTCTTTTTGTAAGGACACATATCTTAGCAATATTACGCTCCTTAATTATACAATGTGATATGAATACCTAATTTCTAGTTACAGTGAATGCCTTGTACCCATGCCTCATATTGCTTGTTTCTTGTTGATTTTTGCAAAGCATTTTGTGCAGCATCTGTATCACAATCAGTTCCTTTAACAGTTGTATCTATGATATGGATAAAAGCTCCTGTCAGATGAATGAAAGCTCATTTAATTTAAGGAGTCACTCTGAGTGACCAGAAGTCATTTTAGGTTAAAACCTTTTGCTGTCCTGCTAGGCGACCCTTTCTCATGTCTTCATCTCTAGCACCGTTTGCCTCACCATCACCTCCTTTGCCCCATCAGCCCTGTTTGACCCCTCACCTCCTGCCAGACTGATTCTGTTGTTCGACTTGATTCTAATGGCAATTTGAACAAGCTGTGCAGTGAGTGTAGTTGTGTTCCCTTTCCCAGGCTGCTTGACCATTCTGTTCCCAGTTCTCCAGACTGCTTGTGGAACAGAGGGCGTCATGGCCAGCCTCATAACTCATACTTGTCTGATTCCCTCACCGGGCGACTCTGTGCCTCCCTTTGTTTGCATCACTAAAAGTGTGAGACTGCCGCTATTGGCCGTGACCATGAACTGGCTTAGTGTATTGCCACATGACACCTGTCAACTTTCCCCTAAGTATTAGTAAGACTCTATTAAACCCAGTATCTTCTGCAACAATACTCAGATCGACTGTGGCATTCAGATGCATGGTTGGTGCCAAGAAAACCCCATTATAGCACCATCACCAGCTTGAACTGTTGATAAAAGGAAGGCTGAGTCCATAAATTGATGTTGTTGGCACTAGATTCTGGCCTTACCATCTGCATGTCACAACAGAAATAATGATTTATCATTCCAGGCAACATTTTTTCCCAATCTTCAGCTGTCTAATTTAGGTGAGCCTGTGCCCATTGTAGCCTCAGATTCCTGTCCTTGGCAGACAAGATTGGAACTTCTGCTGTCGTAGCCCATCTGCTTCAATGTGCTGTGCCTGCTAGGATGCTTTTCTGATTATCACAGTTGTAAAAAGTCATTACTGGAGGTACCATAGGCTTCCATTTAGCTCAAAGCAAGACTCCTCTGATACTTCTCAGTCCTCTATCATCAACAAGGCATTCTGGCCACTGAATTGCTGCTCATTGGATGATTTGGTTCTTTTGCAGGAGATTCTGTGTAAACACTGCAGACTGTTTTGCATGAAAATTCCAGGAGATCAGCATTTTCTGAAATGCATAAACCAGCCCACCTAACAGCAACAACAATGCCACTCATTGTGTTGTTTATTGTGAGCATTAGGTGAATCTTTTGACTTAAATGTGATTTGGAGTATTTCAATCACGTGTCATTTATATGGACAATATTTTTCCATACTTATTAAATAAGCATATTAAAGTGAGTCAGATTATGTGTTCTTTCAATAATGCAGTTATTTCACAATAATCTGTGTGTCTTGCATATGCTGTTGTCCTGAATCTACCTTAATAATGGCTTTAAATATGCTATTCCTCTAGAGAATGTAATGCTACTGGCAGATTAAGCAAAATTTTCCTCCTAAAAATGAAATATCATTGTCTACCTTAATTTGCAGCAGGCGACTGTGGTTACTGAAATGAGTAAACACACTTTACCATAATTCCTGGCCAGTTTAAATGAATAATCCAAACAATCCCCATTGTCAAAATCATGAAAACCGCTGTTGTCTAAACTGGCTAGAAATGTGAATGCATCTGTTCTTCCTAGGAAATAGTGTTGGTGCTATTTTTCGGAGTGGAGTATGTGGTGAGGCTGTGGTCTGCAGGATGCCGCAGTAAATACGTGGGTATTCTGGGGAGGCTCCGCTTTGCAAGAAAGCCCATCTCAATCATTGGTGAGAGCACATTCACTGAGTTTATTGTCGAATATGTTCAACCCACAGGCATTTTCCAAGTGCCTGCATAATTATGTCATGGTAATGACTGTTTTGCTGTCACTGATTACATTTTCAAGCATTTTTTCTTGGTTTTTACCCCAGACTTAATTGTGGTGGTGGCCTCAGTCATTGTTCTTTCAGTGGGCTCTAATGGGCAGGTGTTTGCTACGTCTGCTGTCAGGTAATGAGGATTTATTTCTGTTTATGAACATTAACCTTTTCTTCTTATTATTATTTTTTTTGCTCTTGACTGTTATTCAAGTTTCGCTGTTATCATGTATATTTTTTTGTCCCAGAGGTATCCGCTTTTTGCAGATCCTACGAATGCTGCATGTGGATCGTCAGGGAGGAACCTGGAGGCTGCTGGGATCGGTTGTCTTCATCCATCGGCAGGCAATAAAATCTCTTTAATTAACTTTGTTCTATATTATAACACATCTGGTAAATCCTATAAATAGGATAACAATACATATGAAGCTTGTAAAATATTCCTTTATTACGAATATCTCCCAGGAACTGATCACGACTCTCTATATTGGATTCTTGGGTCTGATCTTCTGCTCGTACTTTGTGTACCTGGCAGAAAAAGATGCTGTGGACAGAAATGGAATTACAGAATTTTCCAGCTATGCTGATGCTCTGTGGTGGGGAGTGGTAAGTTTCCTTCATTGTCCAAAAGCCGTGTAAGCCAAGTTTTTCCAAAACTATCCCAACTCATGTATTTTGTTCCTGTCATGATTTAGGTGACAGTGACTACTATTGGGTACGGGGATAAAGTTCCACAGACTTGGATAGGGAAAACCATCGGCTCCTGTTTTGCCGTCTTTGCCATGTCCTTCTTTGCTTTGCCTGCTGTAAGTCACAGACTGAACCACAAAATATTTCTTATTTCTGCAGCGAATTAATATAATATAGACGAGCATGCTTTGCAGGGCATTCTGGGTTCAGGCTTTGCCCTGAAAGTCCAGCAGAAACAAAGGCAGAAGCACTTCAACAGACAAATTCCTGCCGCTGCTTGTCTTATACAGGTCAGACTCAGTGATGTTTTGTACACCTCTGTCAGATCTTTTGCTTTAATATGTGTGGATTTTCAGATTTTCGCCCCCTTGTTTTCAGACATCCTGGAGATGTTTTGCAATAGAAAACCCTGACTCTCCCACCTATAAGATCTTTGTGCGGAAGAAGGCCCTGCCGTCACCTCACACAACATCTAGTCCTAAGCCTAAAAAAACTGTATGTAGGAAAGTTTCTTTTTACCTTATTGTTTTACCCCAGACACTTCCTCTGTTTACGTCAAAATGAGCAGTTTAATATTTATGATAAAAGCAGATAAGAAAATGTGTTTTATTTGGTAGATCAGGTTTCATGAATCATCCATCCATCCACCATCCATTTGCTGAACCATTTGATCCCACTAGCCTCGCCGGGAGGCTGGAGCCTATCTCAGCCTACTCTGGGTGAATGCAGGGTAAAACCCTGGACAGCGATGCAGACCATCTCAGGGCCAATACTCACATACAACCACTGACATTCACACCTGGATCAATTTGGAACAGCCAGTTACCCTAATGTGCATTTTTTTTTAAACTGTGGAAAGAAACCGGAGTACCCAGAGGAAACCCTCAAGCATGGGGAGAACATGCAAACTCCACTCTTTTCTCTTTCACACTGCCCTGTAATGCAGCACGAGCCGCAGTCTGAAAAGATGTGGCTGGTTGTCTTAGCATGTATCATAGGAGGCACATTTCAGTTCTTGACCTCTCTGGTTGATAGCTGAAATATGGTAGGGGAGAGCTGGCTGGTAGGTGGGAAGTGGCAAGTCCAAATTATGAAAGAGTGATTTGTGGAAATGGTTGAGTTCTCAGCATGATTCTGGCACCACCATGATTTACTGTTATTAATAACTAATTTAATAACTAATTTTGGTCTGTGGGGTTATGTAAGTGTCTATATATAGTGTACTGCCGATTTTAGTTATTTTGCTATGCTTGAATAGGCAAAATTAAGAAGAAAGATGAAGAGCATTGAGAAAGACAATGGGCAAAGCTCTCCTACAATCCCTACAATCACCTTTGACTCAGTGTATGATGATGGCCGAGACCAGAGTCAGGATACAGTGTACAGTACTGAAGCATCAGGTAGTATCAGTAGCTTCATGCCCTGACAAACTCCATCCTGATCAGCTTAAGCTCCTGATTCTATTGTCTTCCCAGTTTTCACTATACTTGGCCATTGAATCATATATTAACGGTGGTGCTTCTGCCTCACTCTTCTCCCTCTGTTCTCTGCTCACAGTAAAAGCACTTGCTCAGAGAAGATTTGGTGAGCTGCTGTTAGTGTCTGCTGCTGCATGTCTTTGCTGTTAATACCACAGGCCTTACAAAACTTCTGTCAGGGTGTGTGTGTGGGACTTTCTCTTATGTGTGCTGCATTGTCATTGCTTGAACACACTTTTTTTTTTATTTGAATATTTTTGTTCACCTGGCAGCATGGTCTGACCGCATGATTTGGAGTTCTTGAAATTTGCATTTGGGGTAAATTCTGGATGGATGTTAGGAAAAGGTTAGGGAAAGCAAACAATATAATGTGTTACTCCCTCTCCTTTGTAGAACGACAGCAATCCTGGACCTCTATAACCTCCTTCCAGTTCTCCCCTCCTCCAGGTAATCTGATCTTAGCCATTAGGATTTTTTACTCCAACCTGAATAGCACTGAAATAGCAGTTCATACAGGGAGAGGGAGGAAATACTGGTCTTGACACTTTCCTCCTTTTGTGTGCTGTTGTTCTGAACTGAAAGCTGTGAACCTTTGTGACATTTAGTTTGTTATTTTAAAAGGTAAAGTAAAACAGTTTATTTGCATTATGTCTGCTGCTCTCTGCATTCTTGCAAAAGGACTTTCAGATATATTTCCTACGTGTGTGTGTGTGTGTGTGTGTGTAGTTCTTATTTTATCTTGTAGTATAAACTTAAAAAAAAAAAAGTCCCACATTCTAATATTTTGTTACACTGCCATTGATTACATGTGTAATTGTCATGAATGAGCTTGTTCAGTCGGTCAGGTCAAGGCCCAGCAATATTATGTGGCAGTAAAATGAAGTCATCAATAGACTTGTTCGTCCCTGATGGAACAGATAGAAAATTGGGCATCAGGAAGTGAAAGAGTGTTTCGGGAAGCATCAGAAAACATTTCCTCACATGTATTGGCACCACAGAGTCCTCAACCTAACCCTATGGGTCTTTACCCATAACCAAAAGTCTTTGGGATGTACTGGGGAAGACTTTATGGAGTGCTTTGATTTTTCCGTCATCAATTCAAGATGTTGGTGAAAAATGAACCCAACTCTGGATGATATAAATGTTGCTTAAGTTTGTCTAAACACTGTCATGGCGATTACGCACTGTAATCAAAGCTAAAGGCGGTCCAACAAAATTTTAGAGAGGGGGGCAGTGTATCTACAGAGACCAGATGTAAGTAAATAGACACCCAAAATTTCAGAATGAACACATTTCCCCCAAAAAAAGATTTAGTAAAACACAAAAATACAAGAAATGTAGAAATTTGTATTTTGTTCACTGTCCCTTGGCCTTTTTTAGTGCTTTAATTCTCTCAAGCATGGAATCAATCAGCTGTGCAATTTTTGCTTGTGGAATGTCAGACCATTCTGACCGCGTTGTTCAGTATTGCCCAAAAATGTTCAATCAGGTTCATGTCAGGCAACTGACTTGGCCACAAGAGCTTCTGGATGCAATTTTGTTCCTCCCATTCTTGCGTTTTTTCTTTACCTGTGACACGGTGCACCATCTTCCATGAACAAGGTTGGATTCTTTCTACACCTTTATAAAGCAGCCTGACTAGTGTTCATTAAATTTAATTAATTAAATTGACTGAGGACAACCGTTTTGAGGGTGTCTATTGACTTATGTCCGGTCTCTGTATTATATACAGAACTTCCTGGTTTTCTTTGCATCACTCTATAGAGATTTGTATAAGGCATCATAATATCCTCCTTAAAACCACAATCTAGGAGAGAGAGTAAATGTGTGTGCATTTACAGTAAGGCAAAGCTCAGAGTTTTTGGAGGTGCAACCTCATCCCCCACTGCAGAGGAGCAACAGTTTTGCGGATGACCTGGAAATGGAACCCGAGAGGGACATCTTTCTCCTGCCTGTCTTTCATGTGTCAGAGTGAGTGTCAACAGACATCTGATAAGCAACACCTTGTTCATGTCTCAGGGAATAAAATCAAGTGATGCCTGACTGTTTACTTAATAATATGATTATTGTATGATTGTATAATATGATTAAAAGACAAGTGATGCCTGAGTGTTTACTTAATAATATGATAATAATAGTAAGATATTACTTAATAATAAGAATTGTGTTTGGCACATTGTCTGTATTAGGTATAGAACCTAAAGGCTGAAACATTTGTAGCATATTAGATCATATCAGCATGATCATGTTAACATGATGAATGGTGAAAAATAGACACAGGAAGCAAACTAGAAGAAAACCATGTGGCATTATCAAAAAACAAAATTGCCATGCATTGTAAGCAGGAAAGAAATCAAACTCCATGTTATGACTTGTTTTGCTAGCTGACTCTATACACTTCTGCTTTAATACAACTCCATAATGGCAGCAGGTAGTACTGCTACCTGCTACATCTGTACAGTACATTTGGTACTGAATGTGACTGCAGTGTGGTGGATTACATGTTCATCTACGCCTAGCTCGCTAATTAAAGTCAATAATTAAGTTGGTCTTAATGGCTAGCGAGAAAATATCTGTTTAGCTAGGTTATAAAGTAATTTAAATGTTATTAGCAATTTCATTTTATCAATGGAATAACTTCTATAATTAATTAAAAAAACAGTAAATTATTACAAAAATATTGAAATATGGTAAAAGATTTAGCTTGGTCTGAGCAGCTACAAGCTTCTAAGACAAAGACAGAGATAGTCAGACTTTGCTAGGTGCTAAAATGTTTTCTGTTTCTGATATCAATCAGCTGGATTTTTGCTCATTCAGAAAATGGACCACGTTACCAGAAACAAAAGTGAGCTGGAGGCGATAAGGATATCATCACTCACTCATTTGTAGAACCGATTAAATAAAATTTTGGGTCATGGGGAGGATAAAGCCCATCTTAGCTGATGCCAGGTGAAGGTGGGGTATCCCCTGAACAGCTTGCCAGACCATCGCAGGGCCAACACACATACACACACTCAACCATTCACACTCACATTCACACCCAGATGCAACTTGAAACAACCAGTTAGCATACTGCTCATGTCTTTGGACTGTGCAAGGAAACCTGAGTAGCCATAGGAATCCCACAGAAGCACAGAGAGGCCTGAGCCCCGGACTTGGTCCCAGCACCTTCTTGATGTAAGCTGGATGTGCTAACTTTTATTATCACTATTCATAAATTTATAAATAGTGATAATGAAGATAGTATGTTCTGTTTATCTCTCACAGTTACCTCATCTTGTCACTGTATGTTGTCATACTCTTGGTGTCTTATAGATGTCCTTAATACTAAGTTTAATTTTAACAAAGTTTCTGACGCTGCCAGAACTTGCTTGAAATGGTTCTAAATCAGTCATTAGTGATCACATCAAAGATGAGCATGTTAGGATGGCTGATATCAAATCATGAACAACATTTTACAACATGTCAATGGTATCAGAATCTTTTATGTATACAGTAGTGAGCTTTATTATCAATCATTACCTGATTATCTGCAGTTAACATCAATCCACCTCCCAGCAGTCTACTAATCTCTTGAAACTTACCTAAGATCTGTAAAACAATTATAGCTTTCACACCTAACAAGCTTCATCCCCCCTGAAAGCACCATCAACCCTCTTTAAAACTTATTTGGAGGTTAAACCTGTAGAAAAGGGCCAGATTTCTGGTGCCTGGAGCCATGCGGATCCCATGGGTCTGGATTGCCTGCGAGTGGGCTATTAACTTGACTTCTGCGCCCCATTAGCCATGTAGCACGTGGAAGGGTATGAGTGCATGCTCTACTTGTTGTTTGTGTTCCACAGAGACTGTATATGCCCTTTCTCCTACAGACACAAGCACAGCCTCATGAAACAGAGCGTCTCAGTTCATTTGCGGCACGTGACGTCAGGAGCTATCGCACTTGCTGATTCCAACGCTTGAGTCGATGTGAATGGGCTGTAAGAATCTGGCCTCTTATTAGAATAATTGTTGTTTTCTTTGGCAGTAGGCATGTTCCACTAGAGGGCAGTGGAGATTTTGGTTTTTAATTCCTTGGCTGTGAAAATCAAAGCATAGAACCCACCAGCTGCCAGTGACTTTCCTCCTGTTCAAGAGTGAATGACTAAGCAATTTATAAGAGACTTGGAAAGAAGGAAATTGCTATGTAATGCCAGAGCACCAGGTACCCTGACGAATCAGTGAAAATATAATGACTATGTAATTTTTCATACTTATGGTTTAGTGAATCGTCAGTTGATTATTGAGGTGGAAACTGAGTTTATGATATATATAAATATGCTTTTAATATGCATTATTGTTAATATTATTATTAGTAATAGTAATAGTAGTAGTATTCATTCATTCAGTTTCTGAACAGCTTAATCGTAATTAGAGTCACGGGGCTGGCACGCATCTCAGCTGACTCTGGGCGAGGGCAGTACACCCTGGAGGTGCAGGACATATTATAATTATAATTATAATAATAATTATTATTGTTATAATCATTATTATTGTTATTATTATTATTATTATTTTAATAATAAAAAGAAGAAGCAGAATTACAACAACAACAACAACAATAATAATAATAATATTAATAATAATAATAATGAAAAATCTCTGTCAATATTTCAAGGTTTAAAATTTAAATATGATAATAATAATAATAATAATAATAATAATAATAATAATAATAATAATAACAATAATAATAATAATAATAATATTGCATACTGTGTCCATAATAAAGATGAGTATTACTTTGTGTACAATTTTAACATAAAGAAAATACTGCATGTAAAATCGGAAGCTCATCCCCTCCAACCTTGGCAAGGCATGTCTGTGAAGGGGGATTGTCATGCCAGAACAGGTTCAAGCCTTTTAGTTGTAGTGAAAAGAAATCGTAACCCAGCAGCAGATGAAGACATTCTACACAATTGTGTGCTTTCAGCTTTGTGTCAAATTTGGGGAAAAATTACATATGGGCCCAATAGTCAAGTGTCCAAAATCCTTTGTCCATATAGTGTATTTTCTGTTTATGATATCAGTCAGCTGTATTTTAAGAGGGATTAGGTCTCAGTAATATGTTGTGAAAAATGTGATCAGCTATCCTAAAATGGTTTGTTGTTTAGATTTAAGTCTGATCTATTAATGATAACAATGGTATGTGAAATTAAAATGCAAAAGAAATATTGTTAAGTGATGCTACAGTGGGGCAGATGGAGAAATAGGATCACTGATAGCTTGCTCATGACCTCCAGCCATAAATTATGGATATAAGGACCAAACCAAACATATAAGTACATTATAAATGTATAAACTATTAGCAAATCCTCATAATGTCCCAAGAGACTTCATTTTCTTATATGAATCACTCTTTTTTTTTCATAAATATTGATCTGTAAATGTAGTTTTTCCTCCCTCTATCTCTCTCTCTCTCTCTCTCTCTCTCTCTCTCTCTCTCTCTCTCTCAGACAGATGTTTGATTTGGTTCAACCTTTCCTTCTTAAGGACACATAAGACATCTCCTGCACAAAAGCTCTCTTGTCACTGCTCGCTTCTGTTTGATCTTTGAAGTTTAATGAGCTTTCACTCATCTCACACTGAGATGCAGTGGCAACAGCTGTGTCTCTTCTTTTCTTTTACTCCTGCTCTCTCTCTTTCTATGACTACCGCTTTCTTTTATTCCTTATTCTCTCTCTATGGGTGCGAGTACATGTTTATTTGTTTGTGCTACAGAACAGCAGCACACTCAAAATGGTCGAGAGGAGGAAGGAGGAACATAATCCTTACACAGTATCCCTGCACACTCTTTTGCTCTAAATCACAATCAGTTGCTCGCAATCTTTCTCATATGATGACCTTTGACCTTGGCCTGTTAACTTTAGAGGACAGAGAGGCCCTAAGCCATCGTCCCAGTGTCTGCAGCTGAAGCAGCTTGCCTGCATTGGGGGTGGGGAGAGAACAATGCCATAGCTACGCCTCTGTGACTCTTGTGTGTGTGTGTGTGTGTGTGTGTGTGTGTGTGTGTGTGTGTGTGTGTCATACAGTACACATAATATTCACACTTACAGATAGAAGCATTTTTCTTTAGCCCATGCCACTGGGGAGTTTAATCGAATATATTCTAAATGCATATTTACAGATCAGGACATAATAATATAAAACATTACATTCATGAATCCATTGCTTTCTAGAGGCTGATTTTTATGAGACACCTGCACATTTACCTTCACCTGACATTCCCTCTGCAATGCTCTTTAGGTTAGACAAAGCAAGCCTATTGGTGATGGCATGACCAAGACGAAAAGGGATGGAATCGCACCACAAACAGGTGCATGACTGACCGACTGAGTGAGTGAAAGCATGAGTGGCCGTCTGCTCCTGCTCAGATCGGCTTCTCTTGCCTTGTGACAGTGGGGTGTGTGGTTTACCAAAGACTAAAAAGATTGATTTATTCTCAGCAAACAGAGAAGGGCTTCTTGTGGCTAAGGCAGGGCCCGGTCGTCCACTCTAGCCCTGAGACAAAGAGCCATTGTCTGCAGCTCTACACACTCTAACAATGGCCTGATTGACAAGCAGCTCTAGTCGTACTGGGCTTCTGGCCTAGGACTGCAATGGCAGCTTTGTTAGAAATACTCTTATCGTAAGAAACAATCACCTCTGGGCCTGGTGAGACTTGTGCTGTAGAATAAAGCAACATTTTCAATATAGAAGTTTGTGTTGGTGTTGGTACACTCCATGGATTATTGAATGGTATCATAATGTTTGGCTGTAATGTCTATTTCAACCTCTTGCAGCACATTAATTTTTATTAGCATAATATAATAGAGAATAATATTGAAATATTATGCACATTAATCAACGATTTGCCATTATTTACAGTATATCAGTCATTAGAGATTTTTATATTAGCATGTTCCACCTAAAAACCCAGAAATGTAGATTTTATATATTTTATATAATGTCATAGAAGGGGCAGTGGTGGCCTGGTGGTCGGGTGCTGGCTTACTGATCTGAAGGTCGGGGGTTCAAGCCCCACTATCACCAAGTTGTCACTGCTTTCCCCCCAGTGCAGCTAACTGGGTTATCAAACATCGGCCATGTCTCTCACTGTCTGTGGTGAGGGGCATGTAAAAGAACCTTACTTTCGTCAAGAGTAGGCTGCATTGCCGTCAGCATGTTTCTGATGGCTTGGTGAGTTGTCCAGGGTGTACTCTACCCTCGCCCAGAGTCGGCTGAGATGGGCCCATCCTCCTTGTGACCCTGATTAGGATTAAGCGGTTCAGAAAATGAATAATGTCATACAGCTTTTTTCCCTTAACCTGATTTGATAACATCTTAGTTATAAAGAAAAAAAAACAATAAAGTGGATAAACCGACCAGTCAGTTTGGGATAGAACTGTAATAAACACAATAGCCTTATATAGTATGAGCACATCAGAAGTCGTGAACAGTCATCGCCAACATCATCATATAGGTTAAAAAATATATAATAACAAAACGGCTGCTCTTCAAAATATACATGTAGGGCCCCATGGAGAGCCTATTAATTATGAGTTTGTTTGTTTTTTTCTTTTTTTAGGTACTTTTTTTTTAAATATTTGAAATATTTCAGAAATAATGGCTCTCCTGGAGTTCCTTATTAGAACTGACCTCATGTGCTGTACTGTCTGGACATAATATGCTACACTGTCTAGACTGCTGTGTGTGCCTGTGTGTAAAACTGCACAGGAGTGTGTGAGGCGTGATGAATAGAACAGGATCGTTGGCTCACTAATGCCTCTTCAGCACGGCTTGCCAGCACAAGTCTCTTTATCAGGGCCGTCACGGCCACCCTTTCTTTCCTCTTTAACAGTAATTGCGTTTCGTTACAGTGTGTCAGGGCTAACAAGAGACAGAGGAGAAACAGAGAGAGGGAGATAGAGGGAGGATGGAGTAGTCAGAAAAGACAGAAACACATAGAGATAGATAGCAGAATTCACCATTGCATGTAATTCGATAGAATTCTCTTGTATGCTGTCAGATAAATCTGTAAAGTATTGCATAACTTTGAACTTTATTATTACTGCACATGGTTGAAGTTCCTGCTAAACTTCATTCGAATGTAAAATGATTTTAAAAACACAGTGCAATCTTCTCCATTTTCCAGTTTTGATTTGGGGGAAATTCATGTATACAAACAGTTGTGAGAGATTAGAGATAATTATTTACTATCAACAATCTAGCTCCAGTTTATTTAAACTCAGTCATGCATAAAAAAATTATTGAAATTAATGTACAATTTTGGTATGTTTTGGATTTTCATTCTATGTTATGCAAAAGGCAAAATGATTCAGTACTTACTGTTCATTATTTGTAAATTATTGTTAAAATAATAACAATATTATCCTTAAAATTCATACTGTATTAATTCTGCAAGGGAAACTTTGACTTCTGCATTTAACCCATCCAAAGTGAGCACACAAACATAAACAGTGAGCACACACACGGAGCAGTGGGCGTTTAGAGAGCAGTTATTTATATTTTATTATTACAAATATTTATGTATGTTCTTTATGGACAAGAACAATAATGATCTGTTATCAACGGTTAATGACGTGGAATGTGTCTCCATAAAATGAGTCCAGTTGGTAAAGAATTTTTTTTTTTGTGACTGTTTTTATTGTAATTTCGAAATGCACTGTTGATTATTTTAAAAATAACGAGTTATTTTTGAAGCCAATCCAGTGACATTAACAAAAATGTTTAAAGTATCACCATTGTAACAGAAAACAAAGTTTGTAGAAAGTTTGTAGAAATTTTTGTGGTAAATTTTTATGCCCAAATTTAAATTAATGTATATCTTACATAAATGTTGGAGGAATCCGGAATACCCGGAAGAAACCTATGCAAACAACGTTGCTGTGATCTGAATTCAGAGGATAATACGAGCTTTCTGACTTTCATATAATTGTAACATGGAAAGTACACAATTCTATGTTCACGGGGAGTCACTGAAAAGTCAATGAAAATTCTCATGACGAAATGCAGCATAATTTTTTGGAGCAATCTGCTGCTGAGTGCCATCTCAGGTCATAAGATTTCTCAAATTAAGCAGAACTGAAGTGAACAGAATAAAATCAACACAATATTATGTGACTAAACATACAACAACATTAAATACATTCTGTTAAAACATTAAACATGGGCGGCATGGTGGTGTAGTAGTTAGCACGTCCGCCTCACAGCAAGAGGACCCTGGGTTGGAGTCCCGGGCTTGGGCGTTTCTGTGTGGAGTTTGCATGTTTTCCGCATACTTGTGTGGGTTCCCTCTGGGTACTTCGGTTTCCTCCCACAGTCCAAAGACATGCACATTAGGCTCACATGCTGTTCCAAATTACCCCATGGTATGAGTGAGTGTGAATGGTTGTGTGTGTGTAGGCTCCAAAATGGTCTAACAATCTGTTTGGGGTGTACCCCGTCTTCACCCAGTGTCAGCTGAGCACCCCTGTGATCCTAGTAAGATTGAGCGGTTTGGCCAACGAGTGAGTGAGTAAAATATTAAAACTGATGAGACATTAAAATAGAAACAGTCTTGAACATTGTTAATATGTTTATGTAACGACACTAGTTATTTGTATATAAATATATGATCATATATATGATTCATTCATATATGAAGATGTACCAAATAACAGTTTATGAACAGGCTCTGGAGCATGAAGGCAGCAGGTTTGGCCATTTAGTCATGGTGTAATCCAGAGCTGTGGTGCTCCTTCTCAACCTTAATAAGGATATTTAATACTGGGTGTACCAGTCTGGCCCTTTGATGATCAGGATGAAAGAGATCTTTGCTTGACTGAAGCCATGGGGACCCCTGGTTCGATGGGCTTTGTTTTGTGCATGTGTGTGTGTGTGTGTGTGTGTGTGTGTGTGTGTGTGTGTGTTTGAGATGTCCTTAGGCATGCCGGACCTACTCGGACCTCTGATCCTCCAAAGTCAGGCGTCTGGGTCAGTGATTATCAGTCTGCTGGAGACTCGCATGTGCTTATCTTGTGCTGGACACTTATAAAAACGTCATGGAGGCATTTCAGCTGACAGTGGACAACAAGTGGGCCGATGTTTGGGCTAGCGTGTTTTATTAAGCAGAAGCCCTGAAACAACCCCCTACCCCCCCACCAATCTACCCCCCCACCCCAGGATCCCTTCAGACTGCGGCTAATCACTGTGCTGTTCCCCTCCTGCTGCAGGAGGGCTATTCTTAGAGCCTCCAGCCTTTTAGTGCCCCAGAGCTGCACTCCCAAAGCCTGCGGCACAACACAGCCACACAAAAGCACTTCAACTTTTGACTCAGAGCAAGAAGGACAAGAGTGCACACTGACACAGCTAAGGGTGGGGGAGGGGCGGCGTGTGTGTGTGTGTGTGTGTGTGTGTGTGTGTGTGTGTGTGTGTGTGTGTGTGTGTGTTAGAAGGAGGGGGTGCTGTAGGAACAGACCCACATCACGTGATATCTATTCTGGGACACAAAGCATTTTCAGGACACGTTCATTGCTCCATTGAGGCTTATTCATGCAGATATATTTATATTTTGCTGAGCTCAGCAAGAATGTATTTCAGATTTTAGACAAATGATGTAAATTGTTTTCCATTAAAACTTTACAATCAGGACTATGTTGGTTGTTGGTGTGCAGGGAGAGGAGATAAAAGAAAGTGACATCTATTCATTTGCTTGCTCCCAGTGTTTGCGGAAAAACATTCTCACATTCGTTCACATCTCTGTGTCGGCTTACGCCGTCTTCACGGTTTTAGTACTGCACAGCTGTGTGTTGGTTAGTTCTTGTGCACACAGTCCCTATGGGTGTGTGTGTGTGTATACACATGTACTCTGAGTGCTGCTGCAGGCTAATGTCTATCTCTATCTTGATGATAAGCTTAACAAGGAACTCCAGAACCTGATTGCTTTCCTTCCTGTTTATCTGGTCCAGATAACAGTCAGATTAGCTCTGAGGAAAAGTCACACAAATACCATTTAAATTAAATATCTGATCAAATATTAAACATTATAAGTAGTGCTTCTCACTGCTTTCAAACTCTGATGTTTGACATTCTCACTCCATCTGAGCAAGCCATGCAGAAAATCCCTGTCTGTATCTGCAACATGTTTACTTCCCGTTTCCTTGTTAATGGTGCCACTCTAAAGTGTTGGGATTGTTTACATCAGTACAGCTCCAGTCAATATTTCATTCAGTGCCAGTTTCAGGGCCTGAATTTTCTTAAATTTGTTCCGTCAGCACGGTGAAACCTACTTGACCCGAGCTCAGTGTTGAATAGTCGGAGCCTTGACATGAACACACCCTGCACATGTGATGCAGGTGGACTGGTTGTACAGAGCAGGGTGCTGATGGCCATAATGGTGTGGTTGTTTCCTGTCCCACGCTGTACCTCTTTGATCTTTATTTGGTGTCCTTGTTACTGTCATTGACACAAGCACAACATCCGTTAGCATCCATGCAATCAAGCGATCAGGCACACATGTCGTGACTTGTAAATGACTTTGGGAGATTCCTGCGTGACAGTCTGGGTTTAATGCACTTTTTTTTATTAGCAACAAATCCTAATGGCTTCTCCCTCGTGCTCCTTTGACTTGCTCATTAGAGCAAGATCTCTTGCAAAAATGTAGTCTATAAATAAAATTGACTTGGCTTTAATTGAATACTTTGAATCTTGGTGAGTCAGAAGCCTTTCTCGCATGCTAACGCTTACAGATGTTTACGTCTTTGACTTCTATTTTGCTATTCCAGACACTCTTTGGTTTGATCACATCTGTCTGCTACTGATATCTGCTTGTGGAAGAGACTCTGCCATTGCTGATTGTCTCTTACTTGCCTTATCAGTTCCAGGAGATCTCTTTCTCCTCTTTTTCTCTGTAGATTCTTGCCAGTGCCTGCCATTAGCCAGGCATTGTGCCAGCACCAAAGGCAGATGGTGACCCTGATGGGGTCATGAGACTAGCGTTGCTATGCTGGTAGCCAGGGATGGGGAAAGGAAGTGGTGTTGTCCCCTAGACAGATGGGTTGGTTCCCATGTTCTTCCCCCGATCTCACTCTCTCTCTCACTCTCTTTTACTCTCCCACGCACATAAATACTCTCAGCGCCATTTGCCAATCTACTGGAATGACAAGCGTCTGATTCCAGAGCATAATGATCTTGTGGTTGTCATCTGCGGAGGCCTTTTAAAGGCGTCAAGGTCATCATAAGGCTTTCACTGGCAGAGCTGTATCCCACAGTGATGGCATGCTTTGTATTGTCTTCGTGTTAGTCACTGTCATTCGGCATCTTTGTGACTCAGAATGAAGACTCAATAATCCAAAGAAAGTTATGTAATGCATGTCTTGAATAATCATGCTCCGGTCAAGGACAGCTTGTTCTTTAGCTTGGAGCGTGTTCTTACATGCCTTTATTTGCATGCATATTTATTTTGCTTTAGAAATAGTAGCTATACCTCTTTACCAAGAAGGATGCTCGACCACATCCTGAACCGGCTACAGGCCATTTATTTAGCATTGCCTGGAGCTGTGAAAAAGTATTTGGTTTGAGCCACGTGCCCGGTGAGGGTGTTTCTGTGTGGATTTTGGACGTTCTCCCTGAGCTTTAATGGATTTTCTCTGGGTGCTCCAGTTTCCTCCCTAAGTCCAAAGACATGCACACCAGGCTCATTAGATATTTTCAATTTTCCCTTGGTGTGAATGTGACTGTGAATGGGCTTGTTTCATTTTTGACCCTGCGATGGACTAGCGAGCGGGTATAACCCACCTTTGCCTTTGCCAGCTGAGCTTTAGCGTCTCTGCAAATCTAATAAAAGATAAATTGCATATGTTGTGCTCCATTTCCCTATGCTCAGAAACCAAACACCCTCAGGCATTTATGTAAATGTCACTAATGTCTTACAACCTACAACATGCTTGATGCTAATCCCTTTCTTTGAAAATTTCTGCTAATTGTTATGGAGTACCTGCAACTATTAGTGTGGTAAAACAACCTAAAAACCTTCCATTTTATTAAAGGTCTTCTTTATACAGGTTCTAGAAGGAGGTATTCTATAAGTTTATGCAGGGTACTTACAAGCACAACAATCTTCCACCAAACTCCCATTCACAAACAACCCTTTCAGAATCCTCCACTGCTGACAGTATTAGGGTTTGGTCTGTATCATGGTCACAACCCCTGCCTGTGTCTTTACCCAGGTTCATCAGCATTAAAGGCCTTTCCATTGAGTATTCTAAGCTGCGCCTGAGGGCCATTTTCAAGCAACTTGATTGTTTTGCAAATGGTATAGCATGGCTTGTGTCAAAAATGCATTCTGTGCTTTGGAACTATTATCTCATGATGCCAGTGGCGCTTTACAGCCTCACTGTCTTCCTCAACTCTTCTGGAGGTTGTTAAGGACCCAAACCATGCATTAGCCTAGACTAATTTCAGACAAAGCTTGAGAATAAACGAAACAGGAGTTCTTTTTAATTCTGTTCCTTTTCTTAGCATAGAGACAATAAAACTTTAAGAATGTAATTTATTTTTTTATTGGTTTTTAAGTTTTAATATTTATTTATGTATAAATGTAATGTGTTTTTTTCCCATCCTTTCTCTTCCTGTACACATGATCATCCATTAATACACAGGTTGCGTGAAACCCACCGGGCAGCTATTAGAGTGATCCAGAAAATGCGCTATTTTGTGGCCAAAAAAAAGTTCCAGGTAAGAGTTACTTGATTATTTTATAACTACCAATAACTTCTATCTTGAAATCAGAAATGTCTATGCAGTGATGCTGGTATAAAGGTAGCTTTATATCACATACTGTGCTCTTGGCTGTGGGATTTCAGTGTTACGTTCAGATCTCTTATCACCATAATGTGAGTAATTACAATCTGTAATTGCGTCTCCATGAGGAGTTCCAATGTAATTGGGGTTTAATGTCTCTCCCGGTGTGTGTTGAAGAGCTGGCCTCATGGTAAAAGTTCTTTATTCGCAGCATCAATTCCGGAACATTTGACAACAGGAAAAGGCTTTTTCCATTTATATCTTTTCTAACTGTTTAAAATAAACACCAGCAAGAAATAACGAAGCTATCAGCATTGTTTAATCTGAAGCATAATGTATTAGTGGGCAGCAGAGTGGCATAGTGGTTAGCATGTCCACCTTACAGTAAGAAGTTCCTGGGTTTGAGTCCCAGGCCCAACAAGACCATTTCTGTGTGAAGTTTGCATGTTTTCCTCATGCTTGCTTGGGTTTGTATTCTGGTTTCCTCTCACAGTCCAAAGACATGCACATTACGCTAATTGGCTATTTCAAATTGGCCCTAGGTGTGAGTGTGTGTGAATGGTTGTGTGTTTGTTGGCTCTATGATGGCCTGGCAAGCTGTTTGTGGTGTACCCCATTTTTGCTCAGTGTCGGCTGAGCCACCCTGTGACCCTATTAGGATTAAGCAGTGTGACAAATGAGAGAGTGAATGCTGTTTTTGCTTTGAATGAGGGCAGAAAGACAGCACCCTCAAAGGCAGCTCAATACCTAATCCCAACTTACCATTTTAGTTCTTCTATGAATCAAGAGCAGTCAGAGAGTGCAAACCTCTGCCCAAATTTCAAAAAATTGGCCACGCTTAAAATGTATTGCATACCTTTTTGCAAATAACACAAAGTACACAGTAACCCTCCCTGGCCCTGCTGAAAAATGACAATGCTAAAGAATCCTTTAAAAAATCCTGGATCCAGAATTTGATCTGCATCATGTCAAATATCTAATGGAACCCACGTCTGGGATTTCATTCAAAGGCATGTGTTGTTGTGAGCTGTTTTTCAGGACCATTGTGTGTATTTTAAATGGATATTAATTATGTTGTTTTGACTAATATTAAGATGTGCTTGTGAATGCAGCCTTAAGCAGTCGTAATTAAGCATCCAAGGCTTTGCGCAATAATAATTTATTTTCTCTTTACTTACCAAAGTGTATCCAGAAGTAACTGCCTTGTAGGAATCTCCATCCATGATCTATATCATTTGTTTGTCAGGGTTGAGGGGAACATGCTGCTAGTCCTGGCTGACTTCAGGTGAAAGGAGGGATGTGCCCTGAACAGGATGCCTATTACCAGGATCTTGATAATTATCAAGAAACTATTAATAATTATCACCCTTTTTGGACATGAAACTGTGTACACTCTCTACAGGAAATGACTGTTGGAGCGAACACACGCATTCACTGACCTTTCAGGTGGCACCAACTGGCATATATAATGTCAGATTCTTGTTGTTGTATGATAGGGCCTAACGTTAGGTTATGTTACATTACCTGAATGATGTGTTTATGCTAATTCTACTAATAACATTAGTACTGTCATATTAGTTACTTTGACATTAGTGGATAAATTCGAATTAAAAAACTTACCTCTTCTGAGTCTTCGGGCACACGTATGCTTTGTCTAACATGAAGATGAAGTTGAACTTCTAATTATTTTTTGATTATTAATTTGATCCCAGTGTTAGACCTACTGGAAAGTTCCTGTCCTGCCTATGTAAATGATAATGACTATCATAATATTACTTCAGTACAATTTCCGTAAGTTCTCGAATGTCTAGTAATGATAACATAACCAATATATAAATCACGTGAAAGGTAATAACTTACTGGGATCGAGCCCTCACCGATGGACTGCAGACAGACAAAAGCACACAATTTCCTATGGAGCAAAAATCGGCATGTCACAGTACCTTCCGCGTAGCTCACACAAAAGGTAATCATGCACATACAAGTCAATTAAAGTTAATCTAAAATATCTGGTGAAATGTTATCTCAATGGCAGGTTTGAGAAGTTCAGAAACTGCTGAGCTCCTGGGATTTTCACATAAATCCATATTAAGTGTGAAAAAAATACAGCGCACGTGTTTGTTTGTTTGTTTTTCCTATGCACAAACACATTTTGTTGATGAGAGATGTCAGAGGAGAATGTCTCAGTAGGTTTAGGCTGACAATAAGGTGACAGAAATTCAAATAACCTCTCTTTACAACCATTCTTAAAATGCTGAAAAACATCTTGGAAAATATAACACATCAATTTGTAAAGCAGTGAATTGTACTGTTTTTTTTTAACCTCAAGCACAAAAGATTCCTTAAATTCATAAATGCAGACAAAAACATGTTTATCATATACAGTACGTTCTAGTTTGCTTGGATTCATTTAACCCACCACACATGTGTTGGTATCACACACAAATACACACACACACACACACACACACACACACACACACACACACACACACACACACACACACACACA
>JAOUQZ010000035.1:9458420-9474026 GCA_028564935.1 Neosilurus hyrtlii
CACACACACACACACACACACACACACACACACACACACACACACACACACACACACACACACACACACTCACTCTCCCCCTTCTTGCATTACAGACACTCGACACAGTTCCGTCTTTTTCTGTTGAGCTTTCTGTCTTTGTCCTCCTTCCCTCTCAGTGTCCTTTCATTCGCTTTTGACTCACCACACTTGCATTTTCTTGAAATCCCCTCACCCCTCCTCCTCTTCACCTCTCACATGCCAAACACATAATCATCACCGTGTGTCAGGCACTGGCGGCCAGTTTGTGTCTGAACTCCTGACTCATGTTTGCTCTCCTTTGAACAGATTAACTCCCATCTGAATTGGGAGTGCTTGTATCAGAGATGTGTGAATGTTTGCATTTTTCTCTGGCTTAAGTAAGTGAAGCCTCATAACAAACATATGACTTCCTAAGTTCTCCACATGCTCCTCGGTGTCATCAAATAAAGTCAAACGACTCAGGGTTTCGGCGAGCAGGATGAATCAGGTTCAAAAGCACGGAATCGGTACTTGAGTCCTTGATCAATATGAATGTTTGGCGTCGCCACATGCGGGTGGCTTTTCTTTAAAGCTAAACTCAAAGCAAAGAGGTTTTGGTGCTCTTTGATCTACAGCCTGATAAATGTGAGGTGATGAAAGCTTATATAACGCTCCTAATTACACAGTGATTTACTCCTTTTCTCATGTGGTCATGTGTTTTATAAGTTTGAGTACCTGAATGGTATTTATTTTTGTAGTATAGTGTTTCCTTAAGTTGAAGTTATAAGATAAAAAGAGAAGTAGAGACACTGCCCTTGACCATATTTATGTTCTTGCAGCAAGCCCGTAAACCCTATGATGTCAGAGATGTGATTGAGCAGTACTCTCAAGGCCATGTCAACCTTATGGTGCGCATCAAGGAGCTACAGAGGAGGTGGAATACTGCTTTTTATAATGCTTTGTTCAAGTTTCTGTAAAATAAATGTTCTAGATCTAAAACACTCTAGATCTAAACTACAGTTTAAGCCATTTTATAGTAATTTAATCTACCCTGCATAGCTTAAAATAAATTGCACTCCAATATGTTGTTTGGACTGCGTGTTGCCTTGACTACAGCACATAATCGCTATGGAATTGTTGCTTCAGTTGGTCAGATCAAAGCTCAGTAACATTATGAATGTACTAAATGAGCAGGTTATCAAATCAATGAAATTTTTCTTCCCTGATGGCACGGATATAAAATTAGGGCTCTAGTAGTGAAAGAGTGGTTCAGGGAGCATGAGGAATCATCTTCACACATGAACTGGCACCACAGAGTCCTGACCCAAAGTCTTTGGGATGTACGGTATTTTAATTTTTCCATCTTCAATTCATAATGTTGGTGAAAAATGAACGCTAGTCTGATTAAATTTGTTGAAACAATACCATGGTGATTACGCACTGTAATAAAGACGAACTGCTGGCCAACAAAATATTATGTGCCTCTTGATTTTTTTTTGGCCTGGCAGTGCATGTCACTTCTTTATGAATTATTAGATCAATGAATATATCACATATTATATTCATCTGATTGTTTTGCCTTCCATAGAATGGACCAAAGTTTGGGGAAAATGTCCTTATTCCAGACAAGTTCAGGTAAGAATGGTGGGAAATGTTCATTTTTTAATAAAAAAAAAGTTTTCCCTCACAAAAACAAAACAATATATATGAAGAGGTGATTATACTCAAGAATGCAACTATCTTTATACCAAATTTTGTACACCAACATAATTTCTTCCTTTTTTATTTTTTTTGGAATATATGAAAAATGGTTTAGAAATAGAAATAAAAATTAAATAGAAATGTAATCTTATACTTCATTAACTTTCGTGACATTTATAACCAGAAAGACATAAATTGGTAATTGTTTTGACTGTAATAAAAAACAACATCACAAAAGGTAGCAACACCTTCACCTCATCCATGAGCATGAGGGTCATGATTGACTAATGTTGTTGTTAGTAATTATATTTTGTTTTTGCAAATTTTTTTCTTTTTTTTAGATCGAGTTAGAGATAGAGGCACGAATACAATTGGCTCCAGACTCAACAGGATGGAGGACAAGGTAAGCCCTTGCATTTTTTCTTTTCAGATTAGGATCCTAAATTTAGCACCAATGGCCATATTACTGGCTTTTTGTGCCTCTGAGAATCATGGTGGGAAAGTAACTTTTATTTTCAAGTGACTCACACTTGAAATACTTCTGCCATCTCAAAATAAATTCCTTTCAAGAGCATCACAAATTGTTGAAATCTGCATTGTGTCGCTGAATCACTCACCAGTAATAAAGACCATAAAGAGATTTTCTAAAGCATGTGTGGGTATTACCCAAGCTTAGCTTCACGCTGCTTAGGTAGGTGATGTAAAACATGTCTTCTTACCCTTTATTTGAATGGTACTTTTTAATTCTTAAGCATTGAAGAGTACTGAACTCACTCATGTGTGCTGATGAGGATGTTTAGTGTCTTAACAAAGACATGATTTTTCAGAATAGTTTTAAAACAACAGAAATAACTAAGGGGTACGGAATAGCAAAAAATGTATCAGTGGAAAACCCTTACAAAAAGGCAAGTGTGTGTGTGTGTGTGTGTGTGTGTGTGTGTGTGTGTGTGTGTGTGTGTGTGTGTGTAGCCTCTTCACTGACTTGACTGACAGCCAGGGACTCTGGAGCTTTACAAACACTCACTATGCTCCTGTTCATTTGCCACTCTGGCCTTAAATCCCTTTACAAACACTTTTTTTTTTATCCCAGACATGAACTCTGGGGAAAACACACACTTACTGACGTATTTCACCCCCTCCTTCTGTCTGCATTGCACTCCCACTCTGTGTCTCATACTCTCTCGTTTCCTTTGTACAGCAATGTAGACGTCCTTCTGTATCCTTCAGGCTGTCTAAATGCTTTTAATGGTTAACATGAGTAACCAGACGTTGCAGTATAAATAGAAACACCTATGGGAATGAAGATCAGACAACAGACATGTTCTTACATTCAAATAATGAAGGAATGTCCTTCTACAATGAGGTCATTGGGAGATTTGTATGACTACAGGATTAGCAATTCCTTTACCTACTCTCTTTCTCTCAGTATCACACAAGTTGCAATGGCGGATCAGATGTGCTTACACTGTTTTGTTTTTATTTTTGTTTTTCCTCCACACCGACTTTTTTTTAAGTTGCCTTTAAAACGACAATGATGAGTGATGACAGGATGACCCGCCCCAGAATCTATTGCTCTTCTTCCCATAGTTCAGTGGTAAACAGGAAGCAGACAGTGTGTGACATAAACAGGAACAAATAGCTGGAGCCTTTTAGGCCAACAGGCGCCTGAGGCATTCCGCTGACTTGCTCGCTGTATTCTGCTCTGCCACCCACGGTGATACTAGTGGGACATGTTACACAAGATGCCACACTTGACTTATGTAACTATGGGAAACTGCATATAATATGTAGAAATATTGTGTATGATCATAAGATCTGCATACACACATATTGTATAAATAGTTGTATGACTGTTTCCAGTGATTACTAGTTTGGATATTGAATTTGAGCAAGATTTTATTACCTTAAGATAAAATACTTGATTAGGATACAGAGTGATCATATCGCTTCAAAAACTATTAAATTCACCTACGAATCTGTGGTTGTTAGCAGCATTTAAATGTTAATATTATAAAAGTATTTGGTTCGAGACATATAACACTCTTATTACACAGGAATAAGCATAAAACCATTACACATACATGATCACTCAGTCATCATCAATTACACATACACATACATGTTCACAATCGGTGCTTTCTTATCAGTGAATGCTAAAGTTCCTGTGAACAAACACAAAAGTGTTCTGTCATTTGTCCTTTTGTATAATTTATGCTTTGGTAAATATGCTCTCAATGCCTTTAGTTTCAACTGCAATTTAAAAGAGGTGAAAAAATGGGAATTTATTTTCATTCATTTGACAAGCTGCTTAATCCTACGAGGGTCATCCTGCAAGGCGGGGTACACCCTGAACAGCTCACCAGCCCATTGCAGTGTAACACACACAACTGTTTACACTCACACTTACACATAGGGGCAATTTGGAACAGCCAGTTATCCTAATGTGCATGTCTTTTGACTGTAGGAAGAAACTGGAGGACCCAGAGAAAACCCATGCAATCACAAAGAGAACAATCAAACCCCACACAGAAACTGCTGAGGTCAAGGCTTTCAAACTTGCTATGCTGGCTCACTACTATGAGTGCTAGGATTTTTTTAGACTTTATTATCTTAGGCAATGCTTTCACTGATTTTTACAGATAATATGGTTTAAACTTTTAAAACACTGACAGATTAATGAATTATTCATGAACAAGAAAGAAACACATTCCATAAAATTCTCATAGGAGCTTTGCTTTCAGGCAGTGCCTATCTGTTTATTACATAACAAGTCCTCAAAAGAAGTCTGTTTAAATTTGGCCAACAAAGTGTATTGCAGCAGGCACTAGCCTCATCATGCACCACTGAACAGAAACAAATAATTTTGTTGCAGATAATAACTAATTCCTGCGATGGCCTGGCGAGCTGTCCTGGGTGTACTCTGCCCTCGCCCAGAGTCGGCTGAGATGGGCGCCAGCTTCCCCGCGACCCTAATTAGGATTAAGCGGTTCAGAAAATGACATGACATAATAACTAATTCTCCAATTCTGATGAGAAAAACTGTATCCTGTAACTCAAAAAGATGAATAGTAACCTCACATCGGTGATAGCCTGTAAGCAAGCTTGCACTACCTCTGAGACACTTGAAACCAGCCACCATGCTTTGTTTTCGAAATGATGCTCTTGTATTGTTATAGAGCAGCTGACAGTGTTTAGAGGAATGCAGTGTCTGTCAGCTGTTGACCATACAAACACTCAGACGTCCATGTCACCGTGTGTCATTCTGATTGACAGGGAAGAGTGTCATGCCGTCACCTATATTATTAATTTTCCTCCTACATGCATGTTAAAAGTAATTTTCTAGACGTAGGTCCACAAAGTGGTTCATAATTTAGTTTATCATAACTAAGAAGGATTGGCACAGTGGCTTAGGGGTTAGCAGTCTGCCTCACTGCATGTAGGGCCTGGGTTTGATTCCCGAATTCAGGCGTTTCTGTGTAAAGTTTACATGTTCTCCCTGTGCTTGTGTGGGTTTCCTCCAGGTACTTTGGTTTCCTCCCATAGTCCAAAGGCGTGCACATTAGGCTGGTCTAAATTGACCCTAGATGTGAGTGTGAGTGTAAATTATTGTTTGTTGGCCCTGCGATGATCTGGTGTTCAGAGTCTACCCCACCTTTGTCCAGTGTCGGCTAAGATAGGCAGCTGCCTCCCTTGTAGAAGCCGCCTCCCTTGTAAGCGGTTCAGCAAATGAGTGAGTGAGTGACTTATAAGGATGTATTATTTTCCAGATTAGCGTATAGAATAGGTTTATTTCAGAGTATACAATGTCATACACAGCTTATCATTATCAGTTCTGGCAGAGACGATCACATGACCCTTTACAAACAGCCAGTGAAATTTGTTGTTATGGTAGATTTGAAGCATGGCAGCTCTCAGCTGTAAACCATCATATCCAGCAGACTCATCTCATTAAACTCCATCTGAGCTGGTTTTTGTCTCTCCATAGTTGAAGGGTGTATATTTGCATATCTACATGTGCGTGGGAGGGCTTGCACATGTTTACATATGGAATCCCATGCCATGTGCTGGATTGCTGTGAATGTTTGTGAATGTGTTTGTGAGTGTGTGCCTTAACGCTATCTCGGTATAAACTATGCTGTTGCTCAGAAACTGTCGTCTGGTCATTTGTAATAGGGTGGAGACAGACTTGGCTCCAGAGGTCACTTAACATGGAAGGACAATCAACCCCACAGCAGTATATCTCTATATGCATCTAAACATGTAATGAAATGTATTGCAGTGTCACGTATGGACAAATTAATTAAGCACAAATGAAAGCATGATAGTATTTAGATGTACTTTATCTTTAGGATCCTAAACACTACATGTCAAATAGATGTACATGATGATATGCAGTTGAAATGAGAACTATGTTATTATATGTGTTACAGATATATAAAGGTATTTTGTTGTTTTTAATGCCGGGAAGTTTTAATAGTCTGGGAATGCAAAAATAACTAAATAAATAAGCCAGCACTTCTTGGAATATCTAAAATAGCTAAAACCACAGATATGATACTACAGAGTGCCCATGTTATTAAAATGTTAAGTAAATATTCAACAAGTTAAAAAAAAGCCCAGCAGTGTCTAAAATAAACATCTCATAGTTTTTGGATTTATTACACTGCTATTCCAAAAACTCAGGGATAAAAACAAGATTCTTAGAACCAAATCTTCCTGTTTGTTTCAATTTTATATTTGTCTGATATCTAAGACCTTGTAACAAAGCAGAGAAATGGCAAAGAAAAACTCCTCGAGATGGCACGAAGAGGAAACCTCGAGAGGAAACAGGCTACTTCTGGTTGTTGACATTATAAATCATTACTCTTCGGAGATGTGAAGTATAAAGCTAAAATATTTCTGTAATATACTTTCTTCTTTATTTAGAGTTTTCTGGTATCTTTAAGCAGTAAATGGTGGTGTTGTGTTTAGCACGTCTGCCTTACAGCAAGAAGGCCCTGGCCTCAGCTCAGGCATTTCTGTGTGGGGTTGGCATGTTCTGCGTGGAGTGCTTGTGTCGGTTTCCTCTGAGTACTCTGGTTTTCTCCCACAGTCCAAAGTTTGCACATGAGGCTAATTGGCTGTTCCAAATTGCCCCTAGGTGTGAGTGTGCAATGGTCCTGTGAGCTGTTCAGGGTGTACCCCGCCTTCATCCAGTGTTGGCTGAGATAGGCACTCGCCGGTTTGGTAAATGAGTGAGTGTGAGTGTGTGTTTTTTCATTAAGTTTTTTTTTTGTCATACATGTACTTTGCTTCATAATATTTTACCTCAACAGGGATGATTAGCCTGTTTGTAGCCTTTTACATTATACACACTCTTGTGTCTTGCATTCAGATTACACACATGGACAAGACTCTGAACCACATTGTGGAATCTCTGAACCTCCTACTGAAGAGAGAGAGTGATGTAAGCAGTGTGGCAGGAGTGGTACAGGGTACAAGAACCCACACTTTAACACGCGACCTCAGTCTGCCCACGTATGACCAGCTCTCCATCCCATGTGTGTCTGCCCAAGAAGACAGCTCCTGAGCTGGAGCAGGTTCTATAACCAGCTGAATCTAGTGCCTTGAGCAAGGTGAGGTTTATGTCAGAGAAGAGTAGACACAGACAAAAGATCACTGAATCTTTCCTTGAGCTTTATTAGATCTACTCAGGTGAACCAGTCATAACAGGTCACCCTGTCAGACGGATTGAAAAAGATGTAGTCTCGTATACACACACAGTGTGCCATGGATTACTGATTAGGCATGGTGTTTTAACTGTGAAAGGAAAATTATGTGCGCTTTTTTAATTGCTCCAAATTTTTGATGCTGATTATTATTTAACAATGTTAAATATTATATATCATTTTATATTATTTAATCATGTTTTAGATTTTAATGCAAGGTATGGGGATGCTTATGACAAGCTATGCATATCCAAATGGTGCATACATATTTATTAGATCCAGTTTTATGGGGTGGTTTTGCAATCTGTGCATTTGAATTCTAGTTTATTTATTAACACGTATACATTGATTAACAAATGTATACATGCATACATTGACTGATTTACATTCACATGCTAAAATAGTACATTTGTTAAAATAATGAGCCAGATATTATTACTGGTTTACTCCAGAAGCAACACCGCTCAATCCTTTTCTTGATTTTTATACATGCTGTTTTGCCTGTTCTTAATAATAATTATTAACCATCACTAACGTGTTTGTTGTACTACTTTTCAGTAAACGTTGCATCTTGAGACTGTTTCTCATTTCTGTGCTTTTCCCGCTCTTTTTGGTGGTTTGATGGCGATGTGGAGACATTTATGGCATCCAGGACCCGTTGTAATCCTTTTTCTAAAAAGTCTTTCAGCTAAGCTTGAATTCCTTTAGTGCATCCTGACAGATCAATGACTTACGCAGCACACGACCATATGGGCAGTACCCTGACCTGTGACCTCAGTGCGATACCTCTGCTCTTTTGGGTGAAGGGGCTCATCACCATGGAGATGACTTGATGTGCAGCTCCTGACCCTCTCTTGTGAAGGAACATGGTTATTCCTCTGCTTCTTTCAATCACTGCTTATCATATGGACCAGTGTTGATGGTGAGATGTGCAAGCTCGGATTTCACAAACAGGGATCTATCGTGTTCATTAATTTATCGAGGTGAATTATTGGGTTAATCTGAGTTACATCTCACTTGGAATTTCAAATTTTGAATTCATGAAGTATAATCCATTATGAACCACTTTCACCTAAAGACGAAGACCTAAGACCCAAACCCCAGTGTTACATGTCTTGTCATTTCTCCACAGTGCTTCTGTGTCTTACCACCAGATTACTCCTAAACTAATCTTGGTCTTGAATCAGGAAGAACTTTCCAAAAAAATTTTTTTAAATACCCAATGCTCTTCATATTGATCTTACAAAGACATATGAACAATATAATTGTTAGGAAATATGATGTCCCCGTATGAGGTCTTAAGAGGTTAATGTCTTGGGTTACAGATCAGGGTTGAGGTTCAATAACAGTTGAGATTACAGTTCTAAAACTGTAAAGATGTGACTTTCTCTGGATAAGGGCATCTGCCCAACGCTATAAATATAAATATATATTTAACTAGTTATTCTTTAGAGTTTCTGGACTGCGTTGTGTTTATTGTATTTCTTAAAATTTATTTCATGGTCAAACTAGTCCAATATTTTGCTTTCTTTTGAATGATTCATAAATGTCCTTTTTTTAAAACAACACATTATGCAAGACAAATCACTAAGCACTGATCTGACGCATATAAAGTCAGTATGACTATAACCATTGCAGTCTCATCAAATAAAATTCAGCACATGACTTGACTTCCTCATGGTGACTAATATCAGCTGTTTCCTTCTTAAATGTGAATTTTTTTCTTCTGCAATAATCAGTTGACAGGTTATTTTTTAATGTTACTTTTATTCAGTATTCCCAGATCTGCTGAGAAACTGTACAAGACAAGCATGGCTCAAGCCTCTTGTATAACTCTCTATTCATAATGCCTCAATAGCATTTAAAGATTTAGAGAACATGTAGGCCTGACACAGCTGACTCTCAATACAGAGGGGTTTAAATTCTTAAAAAGTAGATCACAGACGAGTGAGTGACAAGAGCCAAGCATGGTCACAGTGCTGACTTTTCTTTAGACTTTGCTACCCTGCGACAAGACAACTGTGTCAACAGTAAAGGCAAGAGGACAACAGAGCAGGCAGGCAGCATGAAGGGCAGGTCCTGCTACTGTGGGGGTCTGGGCCATATGCCGCCACATAAATGATGGGCCTTTGTTATGCATTTAAAAGGACGCACTGCTGCCACTTTTTCTGAGACTGCTGAGCAAACTTGGGGAGCAAATGCCATTAATTCAAGCTACTGAACACATAGAGGTGTATCCAGCCTTAAAGACACAGCTTGCCAGTGCCGTGGCTAGTTTTATGGCCCAAATGATTCAGAGAGTAAAAGAAGCACCCTGACCTGGAAAGAGGCTGGAGAGTCTGGATGATAGATTGTTTGATGGTTTGGCAGCAACTTGAGGCGTGCTAGAGTTACAAAAGGTTGAACAGAGCTAGGAAAGTGGTTTCTTTGAAAACGGAAAATGTGTGTTGAAAATGTTTTCCCACATGAAATCATTACATGCTGCAATGTAACATCCCTGATCTTCAATTTAGCAATTAGGAAAGGAATGGCTGTATTACCTGAAATACACAAAAATACCAATTTTACACTAATGCAGTGCTAATGATCTGTGAGCTTGCCAAAAATAAATAAATTCAGATGAGACCTGATTTCACTGTGCTGTGTACAGATTGCTAGGGGATGAACGGCTGTGTCTCTTTGGGATTTCTGCAAGTCAATTTGGGGGTCCCTAGAGTCTCCGAAAATCATCCATCTGGTTAGAAATCCCACTGGTAATGGTACAGCATATTGACAATCTGGACATAATGATTTTATTGTAAAAGATCAAATAATGAGGTCCCAGTTTAACCCTCAGGGTGTGCAGACCTATAAATTGTTCAGATATATCTGTACTCCATGATATATATGTAATATAAGTACTGATACTTTAATGAAACATACAAAATCAGTGTACCTTGTCAATTCAGAACAACAACAACAAACGAAACTGAATTTTGGGAAGTAAAATGAGTCCCATGTCATACAGAGATTTGATTGCTTGTGCAGGCTGGGTTAATGTGGTAAAACTATAGTCTTGCTTTTGCTTTTGAATCATGATGGCAAACAATAATCCTTCCACTGTGAAAGTATAATGTCATCAACTCAGCTGATACCAAAGAATGCTTCTGATCAAAAGGAAAACAGATTAGACATGAGACCCATCGTTCCTCCTTGAAGTCTGATGGGAGCCTTGGGGGGCCAATCGCAGTTTTCTTGCACACGACTGCAGATAGGGTAGAAAAGCCAAACCAAACAGAGGATTCCGGGTGCGCAGGGCTCCCATTAATGCGCACAAGCTCATTTGCAGGTGAATGCGATGGCACTCGCTCGGCCTGACGCGCCTTTCGCTCCTTTTGTTCCGCTGAGGCTTTTTTTCCTGCCAGATGGTCGGAGAAATGAGACACGCCCAGATCCTCCCACCGACTGCATCTCATCGCAAAGAATTAAAAAAAGATCACGTGAAATCTATAGGCAACAAATGTTTTATCTTTATACAGTTTATCTATCATGATTATGGTGGTGATGTTCGTCTTTAGGAAATAGGAAGCTACTAATTATACTCTCAGAGTAAGAAGAAAGAGAAAGAAAAAGTAAGAAAGAAAGAAAAATGAAAGAAAGAAAGAGTATATTGTGATTCACAATGTAGTTTCGTTTAGTGTAAAATTGGGCTCTGATTTTAAAGTTTCTAAAGTTAGTACAAATCCAATCATTTTCAGATATAGAGCAAAATCTTCAGTCTTTACAGAGCAGAAGGGAGGGGTCCTGAAATTTCAGAATTATTCTATTTCTATAAAAAATATATATATTGACTTTGATTTATATTTAATTTATTGTAAAATCAAATTGTATTTAATTGCTTTTAAATTTACATACCATTAAAAAACGGTTAATTTGGCGACTTAGCAGAAGGCACCAAAACACTATTTCTAAGCATCCCATCAAATAACCTCTCTCTCTCTCTATCTCTCTTTCAAAATTATTCTATTTCTATATCTATCTATCTATCTATCTATCTATCTATCTATCTATCTATCTATCTATCTATCTGTGTGTGAGTGTGTGTGCAGAGTGTGCGTCAGAATTATCTCAAGTTTACTTATTTTGGTAAATTGATCCCTAAACTTACAAAAATATGTAATTGTTGTCTGATAAATTATTTTAGTTTTAAAGTTTTGAAGAAAGAACAAAACATTACTAAACTTTATAAAGAACAGACAACAATATTTTAGTGTGCCTTGTCACATTTCATTGTGTGACAAATATACATCTGTTTTAGTAAATTTCACTGTGAACTTCGAAATGGATTGTAAATCATATGCCTAGGTTAATATTCGAGTGGAAAGTATCAGTCACTGATAAAGAAAAACAGAAATGACCTAAAAAAAGAAAGAATAAGAAAGAAAGAAAGAAAGAAAGAAAAGAGAACAAATAGATATGTGGTCAAGTTTATTTAATCTTTACTTTAAATTTAGAGTTTTGATAAACTCAGCATGATTCTGAAATGTGATATAAAGGGGATTCTTAAGTGTTTTGGAAAGTGTCGTAGTTTTGTTTAGATGTAAACCTTGGAACACGTGATTCTTAGTAAGAGGCATTTCTAATGAAGCGGGTTGTTGGGGCCATCATGCGCTCTAATAGAGATGCATGTTATTTACCCTGCGTGTGTGAGGGTGTAGAGTGGGAGGCAGGTGGTCGGCGTGTGTGTGTGTGTGTGTGTGTGTGTGTGTGTGTGTGTGTGTGTTAGCCAGGAGCCCGTTTTGTTCCGCAGCTCTCCGTAAGTGTTTCATTAGCTGAGAGGGCGCTGAAAATGAAGCTCTTACACTGGGACAAAGCGGATGGGGGTTGTGTTTCTCAGAGGGCACCTGCCTTCTCCTTCATTATGGAGAGAGAAAATGGCCTTTAAATCCCCCTATAACCGAGCAGCTGTCCAGGGTGGAACAGCTGAGAGGCTAAAACTCCTTTTTTCCTCTTTCTCATTTTTTGTTGTTACTCTCAAATGTTCAAATCCAATAAGTACAAAGGGCAAGAACATTTCTTTCAACCCTCCCACCTCCCCCAGGTCTTAAGTACTGAGATATTATAATCCTGCTCAAGACAGACACAACAATACCACCGAGTAAACAAAAATATAATTTATTTTTTTTCCATTGAGTTCCTCGATACAAAGCTAGTATATACATATATATTAAAGAAAAGGCTCAGAAACATTATTTGCATCGTGACGTCATTCAAAAACTTAAATAAAACATACAAATATTGTAGTAAATAAACAACAGCTGTAAATAAAAGCGTGACACTATCATGGTTCATAAATAAAACATAAGTTAGTAGTATATTTTTCCACAAAAAAAATTTAATTTGCTCAATTCTATAGAAAACGAACCTACTAAATAAAATTAAAAACAAAATGTCATGGGGAAATAATAATAATAATAACAATAACATTAAAAATAACAGTAATAATAATAACAACAACAACAATAATAATAAAATCAATTGCACCGTTCAGACGTTTTAACACTGCAACCAAGTCCGTTCTGGTAGAGCCAGTATTGCTACATTGATCAGAGAGAAAATAATAATAATAATATCAATAATAATAAAAGGCTTCAGCTCGTCCTCGATGTCCTTCATCCGCTCAGCAGATAAAACACAGGACGTCTGCATTTCTCAGTGCAAAGCATCTAAAAAAACAAAAGGAATCTCAGGGTTATTATCGGGATGAATACACAAAAAGGTTTGCTAAATTAAATACATTTGAATAAACTATTTACATGATTTCAATATGTGCATTTAAATGAAATAAATAAAGCTTCTCTGGTTAATCAACGCTTCTGATGACCAAATAATCACTCAAGTCATGAAATTCCTGCCATTATGAAATTTTCAATTCACCAATTAATAAGCCTGTTTTAATACAGCTACGTGTAAATAACTGGGAGAAAGAAACAGGGAGGTGTTCTGACTTTGGTACATACCATCTGATTCTTTTGCGTGGAGTAACTTCAGCAGAGATGGAGGACAGGGATGTGCGCTCTGGCTGCTTCAGGTCTGAGTTCCTTTTTCTCCTGGGGAAGAAGTCTAAAGACGGACAGAGAGAAAGACTGATGTTAGAAATGATAATAATGATAACAATAGTGATTCAATAAATGTATATGTTATGTACTAATTGTTAGGCTGCTGTTATTAATAACTAAGCTATGGGTTTATTAGATCAGGAGGTAAAGATTAATTGTAATAATATCCAAGCAGTCATTTCTTGTAAATGACCTGTGATATGCGTCGTGCTGTTCCTTAAAGCGTCGTTTCCAGAGCTCCTCTTTCCTCTCCGGCACGCAGGAGTTCCATGTTCCCGTGCGTTCAGCGTTCCAGAGCGGTTCTCTTGGTTCAGCTCTGCAGACGAACTTGGCACTTTAGCGGAACTCTGAGTCTGTTCTTCGTGTCTACATCCACTCTCCGTGCTGCTCTCGGCGTCTTTCGCGTTAACAGTCCGTGCTTTCCCGTTACGCACCGACTCCTTATAGAAAGACGGCACCGTGCTCACTTCGATTTCCTGCCACTCGTAATGTCCAGGCAATGGCACGTTCTCCTCGAAGTTAAAGTTCCAGCGGCTCTGGTCCCGTTCCGAGATCTCCTGCAGTTTCCGCTTCATCTCGCAGTTCAGCTCCTCGTGATCCACCGCTCCGAAGAGATTGCGGCACACCTTGGTGCGCGCGAGAAGAGGGAACGTCCTCCGTGCGCTGTGTCGCTCCAACACGCTCTGGATGTCCACGTTAGCCATGACGCGCTGCACTCGGAACGGAACCGGCGTTAATGTTGAGGAACGGTTTGTCCAGGTCAATTTATATTTCTGCTCTTGGGGCTTGAGGGCCCGTGTATACAAAGCAGTAGCCGGGGATTGGTTTGCTCCACACCCCGCCCATTTGTCACAAGCCCCGCCCTCCCCGCAGCTCATTGGTCAGAGGTGGAGCGTGACAATGAGGTCGCACAATGCTTCTTTCATGTGTTTATTCCAGTTGATGTAAATACACACAAAAGGCACAAAGTCGTGAATATTGTTAAGTAAGCGTGATGTGCTTCGATCCTGACTTTTAAAAAAAGGCGGATACAAAAGCCTCAACTGATCGTAAATGCATTAAGAGTGTTGTTTTAGGATTTTCATCACTTTTTGTGAAAAAAGACTGAACCTACATAAAAATCCTTATAGACATTACAGAAACAGACAGCACTGATAATATAATACATTTACTCTGATCTGGTGAACTGAAGGCATAATGTAGCTTACAACTACTGCAGAAAATGCAAATACAGAGATAGTGTTTACAGATAAATATTGCACAAAACATATGCGACTCATGGTGTGACCCTATTTAAAAATATTACCGTAATAAAAAGAATAGCCTTTAAAAAAGGTACTGTAGAAAATAGTACTGTCCTAATTTTTGCGACTTGTTTTTTGCTTCTTGATAGATATCACAGTGAAACCTGTATGGGTTTAACAGATAATACTGTGATACTAATATGAGAAAATATTATTATTATTATTATTATTATTATTATTATTATTATTATTATTATTATTATTATCACTGCTACTACTACTAGTAACAAGAATAAAAAAATGATAATAATAATTATTATGATAATAATTACTTTAATTAATTAATTATATTGTTGTTATTATTATTGTTGTTGTTGTTGTAGTAATTATTATTATTAACAACAACAACAATAATAATAATAATAATAACAACAATAATAATAATAATTACTACAACAATAACAATAGTAATTATTATCATAATAATAATAATTATTATTTTTTAATTTTTGTTACTAGTAGTAGTAGCAGTGATAATATTAATAATAATAATAATAATAATAATAATACAATAATAACAACAACAATAACAATAATTATTATCATAATAATAATTATTATTTTTTATTCTTGTTACTACTACTACTACTAGTAGTAGTAATAATAATAATAATAACAACAACAATAATAATAATTATTATAGTTATTTTTTTATTCTTGTTACTACTACTAGTTTTTTATTATTTATTATTTAATATATATTATTTACTAGTAACATTTATTATTATTATTATTATCATTATTATTATTATTATTATTATTATTATTATTATTATTATTATTATTATTATTATT
>JAOUQZ010000035.1:9488235-9503303 GCA_028564935.1 Neosilurus hyrtlii
GTGGAGCTTGTACCGGTCCATCGTGGTGAAGCGGGAGCTGAGCCAGAAGGCAAAGCTCTCAATTTACCAGTCAATTTCCGTTCTTACCCTCACCTATGGTCACGAGCTTTGGGTAGTGACCGAAAGAATGAGATCACGAATACAAGCGGTTGAAATGAGCTTCCTTTGCAGGGTGGCCTTAGAGATAGGGTGAGAAGTTCTGTCATTCAGGAGGAACTCGGAGTAGAAACGCTGCTTTTTCACGTTAAGAGGAGCCAGTTGAAGTGGCTCAGGCATCTGATTAGAATGGCTCCTGAATGACTCCCTGGTGTGGTGTTTCAGGCATGTCCAACCGGGAAGGAACCCCGGGCCGACCCAGAACACGCTGGAGGGACCACTTTTCTCGGCTGGTCTGGGGAACGCCTTGGCGTCCCCACGGAAGAGCTGGAGGAAGTGGCCGAGGAAAGGGATGTCTGCTTAGGCTGCTGCCCCCACAACCCGACTCCGGAACAAGCGGAAGAAGATGAATGAATGAATGAACTATGAAGTAAAGTCCTTACGTGGGAATAATAGATTCACTTTATAAAGAATGATACATTAAATCTCCATTTCCTGTGTGTTAGATAGAACCACTTTCCCTAAGCGCATATATAATCAAATATTTATGATGGTTCTTAGCTGTGAAATACTCGATTTCTCTGAAAGGGAAACTTTTTGTGGTAGTGTTTCTCAGAGAATCTAAGAGTCTATTCAGAAGTAGAAACCAAAGTGCCCTTTAGGGGCTATATGAACGATTGTATATCGATCTGCCTTATCTCTAAGGCTGAGCCCAGTCATCGTCAAAAGGAAACTCAGTTCAGCCGCTTGTACCCATGATATCATTCTTTCCGTCACTCCCCAATTTGCATGACCATAGGTAAGGGTTGAAACATAGATGAACCGTTGAATTGAATGCTTTGCCTTTCACCTCAGCTCCATAATGGACCAGTGCAGTGTCCCATCACTGCTGACACATCTTATTTCCATTCTACCATAGCTTGTAAACAAGATCCCAAGATACTTGAGCTCCTCCATTTATGGCAAAGACTTGTCCCCAGCTCGGAGGGAGCAAACCAGCCTTTTCTGGTTGAGAACCATAGCCTCAGATTTGGAGGAGCTGTGGCTCACAACCTCGCGGATTGACACTCGGCTGCGGGCCACTCCAGTGTCTGCCGAAGATCACTTTCTGAAGATCCTAGCAGAACCACGTCATCTGCAAAAAGCAGAGATGCAATCCTGAGGTTCCCAAACAAAGGATCAGTGACAAGGGGCAGCCCTGGCATAAGCCACCATTCTTTGGAAACCAACTCAACTTTGTGCCGAGGATGTGGACACAGCTCTCACTTTCGGAATACAGGGACCAGATAGCTTGCAACAGCGGCCCCAGTACCCTGTACCCAGCTGCATCTCAGTCTGGTCAGGGGCCTGTGGTGCCTCTGAATAGAAGTTTCTTCAGAGGATGGTGGGAATATCATTGGGACCTCACTTCCTCCCCTCCAGGAAACTGCAAAGAAACGCTGTCTGAACAGGGCTCAGAACATCACCAGAGACCCTTCCCACCACCACCATGGACTGTTCTGATTGTTGGCCTTTGGAAGGAGATTCCGCAGCCTACGGAGCAGAACAGCCAGGCTCAACAATGGTTTCTTCCCGCATGCCATAAGACTGCTGAACACATTAAACTATTCTTCCTTCCTCACCCACACACACCTAATAAGGACAGCACCACTAAGGACCTCTGTGCCATTTTACTGTGCAATATTACACTCACACAATATTACACTAGTCTGTGAAATATATTTATCTTTCATTTATTTTTTTTTCCAAATGTTTTTATATGTATATTTTTTTAATTTTTATTTTATTAATATTTTCTTATTATTCCAGCTGTGCTCTGAGCCATTGCATCGAAATCTCATTTTGATCGAAATGACAAATAAAGTCTGTCTAAGTCTATTCCTGCAGCACCCCCCTACAGGATACCAGTCGTAGGCCGTCTCAGTGTACACAAAACACATGTAGACTGGATGGTGAAACTCCAATGACCCCCTCAGAAACTCTACAAGGGAAAAGAACTGGTCCTCTGTTCCATGACCAGGATGAAAGCCACACTGCTCTTCCTGAATCTGGGGTTCAACAACTGGTCTGAGCTTTTTCTCCAACACCCTGAAGTAGACTTTCTCAGGGAGGCTGAGCAATGTGATTCACCCAATAATTAGAACACACTCTCTGGTCCTGCTTTTAAAAATGGGGACCACCACCCCGGTCTGCCTTTCTGCAGGCACTGTCTTGGACCTCCATGCGTCACTGAAGAAGCGTGTCAGCTAAGACATCCCCACAATGTGCAAGGCCTTCAGTGTCTCGGGGCAAATCTCTTCCACCCCTGGCATCTGATAAAGTTATCAATGGGGTGTCAAAAACTGGCTCTAGTGATATGATGTAGGTTTATCTATTGTACGTTTCCCCTCTGTAATTTAATGCCCCCTTTTTTTTTTTTTGCACCACCACCAGGAGAGGGTAGGCAAGGGTCGGCTCTTCCACAACCAGAAAAACCTCATTGACCTGGAGCAACATTGTGAGCATCCTTTGAGGGACCTTTTCCTCTGGGCCGTACTGCAGAACAGACAAGAAATGGCCAACTACTTCTGGGCCTTGGTGAGTCCACAGAGACCTGGCTGGAGTGACTGGCTTATTTTCATGAACGAACTCTATTTACATCTCTATTGTGTCATTCATAGAAAATCTATTTTTAGACTCGGTTTATCTCAGGCAAATTGGATTATAGATGGTCACTAACAGCTTTATGGCTGCAATTATAAAAATCTGTTGTCAGTACAGCCACTGTATTAAGCTGGAATTATATTATTATCACAGATTTATTATTAATATTGCACATTATATCTATTTATGTTATTCATTGTTATTACATTGTATTATATGGCTGAAAATGTCTACAGACCTCACAATATGATATAATTTTTATTTATTTGACAAGATCTCACAAAAGGAACTGGTTTTTATGACCCCTTGTTACAATTAAAATATTTCTGTCATTTATATAATTAATATTACATTGTTTTTCTTTAGATATAGGGACATTTTAGACCTATAGTTTTTATAATAATAATAATAATAATAATAATAATAATAATAATTATAATAATTATTATAATTATTTATTATTATTATTATTATTATTATTATTATTATTATTATTATTATTATTTCCATCAAGGTGGGAAGTTATGTGATCGGTCATGTCTGTCTGTGTGTGTGTCAGTAACCACGATAAATCGAAAACTAATGGATGGATTTTCCCAAAATTCTAATCAAATTTTAGCCAATGTGTCTTGGGCCAATGAAGAACTGATAAAAATTTGGGTGTGATTTGGATCTGGATCCAGGATGGTTTTATCGGATTTTTTTAACATAGTGCGATATGGCAAGGAGGCGGAAATTACCCAGAATGGGTGCGAGAAAAGAAATACAGAGCTCAAAAATAATTGTGGAACAGACCATTTTTATTTTTTTTAATTTTATTTAAATCGTCTGCCACTATACTGCGATGGCCTGGCGAGCTGTGAAGGGTGTACTCTGCCCTTGCCCAGAGTCAGCTGAGATGGGCACCAGCCTCCCCCACCACCCTAATTAGGATTAAGCTGTTTAGAAAATGAATCAATGGATGAATAAATCTGCCACTGTAACCTATGTAAATACAGGCTTGCACTACCTTGGTAGAGGTCTGCACTCTTTGAGTACATTTCTAGTTATTATTATTATTATTATTATTATTGTTGTTGTTGTTGTTGTTGTTGTTGTTGTTATTATTATTATTATTATTGTTATTACCATTAGTATTACTATGACATGGTATCACTGCAGAATCATTCAAGAAAGAATTATAATACACCCATATTATCTGTGTTTGAGCTTTGTGTCTATATATGTCACAGGGCCCTGAGGCAGTAGCTGCAGCTCTCGCTGGCTGTAAAATCCTAAAGGAGATGGCTCATTTGGAGTCAGAAGCTGAGAATGCTAGGAGCATGAAGGAAGCCAAATATGAGCAGTTTGCTTTAGGTGAGATTTGCCCTACAAATTTCACCACAAATTTTGCTAAAAACAAGTAAACATTAATAGATTAATTAACATCCAGGACTCATACACCACTAATTCCATCTGCCTACATTGCTAAAGAGTGCTAAAGAGACTAATTGCATAGATTATTTAGTTGACATGTTAAGTGTAATGCATTTTATTTCCTTTGTGTTTTTTTCTTTTATGGTTTATTCTGGCTTCAGATTTGTTTAGTGAGTGCTATTCTAACAGTGAAGATAGAGCATATGCTCTGCTAGTAAGAAAGACCTGCTGCTGGAACCAAAGCACTGTGCTGAATCTGGCCACAGAAGCAGATGCAAAGACTTTTTTTGCCCATGATGGAGTCCAGGTAAGATCTCCCATTCCACGTGTTTCTAATGCACAATTTTCTGACTTTTTCTCACAAACTCACTTAGAGGAAAAAATTAGTTGAATTTTCTCACTTACTCACTCACTCACCACTTAATCCGGGGCTTAATTAGGGTCGCGGTAAGACTGCAGGTGACACGGTGCGAAGGTGGGATTCACTCTAAACAGCTCAAAACAACCATTCACACTCACATCCACACCCAGTGGCAGTGGCACACAAGCACAGGGAGAAATGCCCAAGCCTGGCACTTACGCTTCAAACTAGCATAATCAATATTTAGAGTATGAAATCAGGATTTAATGCATTCGAAAAATGTTAGACTGCCATGACTGGGTCATGATTTGTCTGCGAAAAAATAAGAAAATGTTACATAATACTGCTGAATAGACAAATACAGTAACTGTACCAGTGGAATAATGGTTATGAATTATCATTTTCATTTATTCCACACAATTCCAATTATACAATTACAATTAACAATTGTTACAATTATGCCAAAAGATACAATATATTAGAACAGTGGTCACTGTTCTTGTTCATGGAGATCCATAAAGACTTCAGTTCCACCCATTTTGATGCCCACGTGACCATCCTGTAATCATTATCTTAAGAAGTTCTTAGTCGATTAAAGGATGCTTATTAGATTTCTGTGTTTGCGACTGGAGCATCGGGGTGGGTGCTTGCCCGCCCTGGGCAGTTGTCTGGGGGCTTGGTTCTCCTGGGCGTGGTGCGGGCCCTCTGCCTTGGGGAGGGGGGGATTGCCTCCGGGCCCTTGGGGCCCTGGGCCCTCCACTTGAGCCGCCCTGGGTGGCCATGACCTGGTGGGGTCGGCGGCTGCTGGTCTAGCCTCGCCAGGGTATGTGCCCCGTGGCCGCGGGGTCTCTGGCTTGGGCTCTTACCTGCTGCCTTTGGGTGGGTCTGGGGTCGTCTTCGGTGTGGGGTGGCTTGTGTTCATGCTCCGAGGTTGCTGCTGATAGCCCGGGTCACTGGGCTGCCCTGGTCTGCCTCTGACCTTGGTGGAGGTGTGCTTACATTTGCACGGTCTCGCTTGCCACTTGTCGGCGATCACTCACTTGTAAATAAATAAATAAATGAATCAGATTATCAAGAGGAGCCTTATACCCATAAACCTCCTCTTGGAAAAGCAAATTTGTTCGGCACAACACCGATGTGTTGCCCTGCGATTGTTTGGCGAGCTGTCCAGGTTGTACCCCGCCTTCGCCCAGAGTCGTCTGAAATGGGTGCCAGCCTCCTCGCAACCCAAATAAGGATTAAGCGGCTTAGAAAATGAATAAATGAATAAAAACCTAGAGGAAGGTAGCTCTTCTGGAATAGGGCTGGTGATGACTGCATTGGAAGCTCATTAATAAGATTATTTTTTGATTGTTTTTTTTTACATGCATTTTGTAAAAGTAACTCAAAAGCAGTCAAGGGTTTGAATTTGTGGACATTTCTGGTCCGAGCATTTTATTCACAGCTTACTTGCTATTTTTTCACTTAATTGTTGTCTTTACTAGGCGTTGCTGACTAAAATCTGGTGGGGAGCCATGAAAACAGACACGGGCATCTCTAAACTGGTTCTATCTTTTTTCTTTCCACCTCTAATATGGACCAATATGATCAAATTCAGGTAGGATCCCATAAGAACAATGCCATTCCATATCTGGCAGGGTGCCCACAGGTCATCATCACTGACAGGTTTGATTAGTTCAGCATCCAGCATTGATTAACAGAGAGTGTGTTTATGTTTTTCAGCGATGAGCCATTAGAGAATCAAGTTGGAGGAGAACAGTTTGCAGAGCTCGACAGCTTGGAGACAGAGAAAGCGCTGCTACTGACTGATGAGGACCCGGCGTTAGTCCTTTTCATTATTTGAACTTTTAAAAGTCATGGGATTTGAAAAGAGATTTCCACATGATCTTCTAGCATGTTTAAAAAAAAAACATTTCTTTTCTGTCTTGAATAAATAAGTGACGTGGAGGCAGCTGGTGACCCTGCAAATCAGAGCTGTGGTGCAGCCTGTAGTCAGTTCATCCTTCGACGCTGGAAGCGCTTTTGGAGTGCCCCTGTTACTGTGTTCCTGGGCAATGTCATCATGTACTTCGCTTTCCTAGTGCTCTTCGCATATGTGCTGCTGCTTGACTTCAAGCCTCCACCTCCAGAAGGTCCTTCTGCAGCTGAGATCATTCTCTACTTCTGGGTGTTTACCCTAGTGCTGGAGGAGCTCAGACAGGTATGAATATGTAATTTCTATTTAAGATTTCTCTTTCCTGTTTATATTCATTTGAACTGGCCAACAGACCCAGGATAAAGCACATGAGCCTTTTAATTGTAGTAACAATATCATAAAACGTCTTTTCAAAGCATATAAACTAGCATCTTTGATAATTAAACTTTAAGCTTCAATACAATCCACAATAAGTGATTACATTTTTAAATCATTAATTGACTCTCGCTCTCCACCATTGATATAGTCAAATGAAAGTTGATGCCATTTTTGGCATAGTGATAAACCTAGCTTCAAGTGCTAACATCTAAGGAAGAAATGTGGTACCAGCTGTGATCAGTGTCTTAAGGTCATTGGTCTGTTTGTTCATTTGCCATCTAAAACATCAGAGATTAAAACCTGATAATCATAGCTAAAGAAAAGCAGTGGAGGAAATGGGGTAGGACATGGAGGGTGACACTTTCAATATCCCCAAATTTTCCTACAAGCGTAGCTGCATTCTGGGTTAGTTGCTTGTTCCTTCCAAAGCAACTTGCCGTAGTCCAATTCTGAGATGACAATAGACTTAACAGGCAACTGGACACCAAGATTCTGTGCATTGTCAGACGGTGCTCTCTAGATATCCATCCTTGCAAGGGATCAAGCATCCACCACACTTGTTTATCAGATGTCTAAAATTAAACAATGCAGTAATATGAGTAGCCATGCAAGGTTGTTATCGTTTTGCATTCATGGAAGCGGCCCAAGTACTGGGACATGTGGGATTCCATCTTACCAGATATAAACATTCCCATACTGATGGTTTTGAGGCCAGGAAGGAACAATTTTGATAATAATTCAGCTGATCTAGCCACAGGAATCACGAGTGTAGTTCCTGTAAAGTGTCCCACTCTGTAGCCAGACTGATGGTAGGAGGTCAACTGATATAAACAGCATGTTCAGAAATTGATAAGGAGAAAACTAATACTGGCCTAGACTTTTTCAAATTGAGTATAGCCCTGTCTTGAAGCCAGTTGGTGAGTGACCAAATGTAATTGAGCTATTTACAGTGGAAGTGATAAAGATGAGACAGTGTTGAAGGAGAAAGTCAGAAGCAATACTGACTGGACAGGGTTACACAGACAGGTGGTGGAGACTGCTGAACAGAAAAAGCTATAGAATTTCTATTGCAGAAAGATAAACGTTTGTTTCAGGTGTTTAAACACATTAAATAGTTTGTACATTGAACTTCACTAAAATGATTTTATTTAAACCTAAACACAAATTTTAGAACAATTGCATTAAACTAATGAATTAGTAAAATTATATCCCATCTTTTTTGTCACAGAGTTTCTTCTCAGATGAAGATATGAGTATACTGAAGAAGTTTAAGCTCTATGTGGAGGATAACTGGAACAAGTGGGACATGGTAGCCATCTCTCTGTTTGTGATCATGGTGTCATTCAGGTATGGTGATTCAACGAATCCTGTAATTATTTCTCTTAATCCAAATTATTTAGAAAAATTTATTTGGCTAATGGATTCCTTTGTACTTTAAAAAAAAATTAATGTTGTAAGTGCATGTTTTAGAAGGGGCCCATTCATTAATCAGACATATTAAATAAACATGAAATACGGTGTTGTCTTACTTACTCATTTCTCAACCCACTTAATCCTATTAGGGGCACTGGGAGGCTGGAGCCTATCTAAGTTGAACACTTTGAACAGCTCCCCAGACCAACGCACGGCAACACACACAACCATTCACACTCACCTCCACACCTAAGGCCAATGTGCAACAGCCAATTAGCCTAACACGCATGTTTTTTGACTGTGGGAGGAAACCCCACGCAAGCACAGGGAGAACATGCAAACTCCCCACGTAAACGCCGAGCCCCGGAATAGAACCTGGGACCTTCTTGCTTTGAGGCGGCATGCTAACTACTACACCACTGTGCTGCCCAGTGTTATCTCTTGGAAATAAAATAGAATAGACCACAATGTCTTTCTGAAACCATCTGCATACTCCTGTACCCAAGTGTCAGTGACCCCTGAACCAGGCACGATGATTAAACACTGCCATCTCTCTCTCTCTTTTTTTTTTTCAAATATAAGGACTTCTTCTGTTTCTAAAAACTTGACCTTGTTTCCACTTTACATTTACAGCATTTGGCAGACACTCCTCCAGAGCTTACAATTATCATTTTTATACAACTCAACAATTGAGGGTTACTCCAGGGCCCAACAGTGGTTATAGTGGGGGATTGAACCGCTGACATTCAGATCAGTAACCCATCGCCTTATCCACTATGCCACCACTGCCCACTTACTACGAATCAGAGTTTCACTGCCACTATTATGTATGCGCAAGATGGTTCTTCTGGTCATGTGGTCCTGTAATTGTTGCTGTAAACAGACACAGAATAAAAACAAGATGTAAAACAAGGGACCGTGTGATACTTAGCCTGTAAGCTTGGGTTGTTGTGCCAGGAAGCCTTTGTATTCAGCCAAAATGGAAAATAAAACACATACGTACACTAGTGAATGGGCACCTTTATAGAATGGTAGTAGAATTTTTGTAAATTCCTTACCTGTGTTGTTCTGTTTATTTTTATGCTGCATTTTTAGAAATCCTTTTGGCTAAAACATTTTCAAAGCTATAATGTATCCTGTGTGTATAGGATGGGAGAACAAACATATGAGGCAGGACGCACTGTCCTGGCTTTGGACTTCATGGTTTATACCTTAAGGCTCATCCACATATTTGCCATCCACAAGCAGCTTGGACCAAAGATCATCATTGTGGAGAGAATGGTGACTACATTATATATACTTCAGAGATGATATGAACTTTGGAGGATTTCTGTCTGCACTATTTGTAAATGATAGCAGTAGTAGCAGTATTCTGTTACTGATTAAGGACATATGTGTATTGTTCTCAGATGAAGGATGTATTCTTCTTCTTGTTCTTCCTGTGTGTGTGGCTGCTTGCTTATGGAGTGGCAACTCAAGCTTTGCTCCATCCAAATGACCCTCGAGTGGACTGGATGTTCCGCAGAGCACTCTACAGACCATATCTGCACATATTTGGCCAGATTCCCCTTGAAGAGATCGATGGTGTGCCATTTTATTGATGCAGTTAAAATGACATATATTATACGGGGACAATTTACATGTAGTTTATGTTGCATACCATATTTAACGCATTTATAATTTTATTTAGCTATTTAACTAGTGAGCTATTATCTCTTTTAATACAGATAAAACATTACATTGTGCCAGAAAGTATTTGAACTAAATTTTTAATGTATATTTTAGTTATATTACTAGTGAAGGACTGTCACAAAATGATGACAGAGTGCAGGTTAAATCGAATATATTTGCTGCTATTTTTTTGTCCACAGCGGCAAAATTCCCCAGTGATAACTGTACCATGGATGTGTATGAGATCATAACCGGCACTCTACCCCCATGCCCAAATATCTATGCTAACTGGCTGGTCATCCTGCTGCTGGTTATCTATTTACTGGTCACTAATGTTCTTCTGATGAATCTGCTTATTGCAATGTTCAGGTTGGTGTGGTTTTTAAATAAAGGTATTGGATGAAGTTCTCTGCTTGTAAAACACGGATCAGCCATAATATTAACACCAACTGACTGGGCTGCAGCTAGGAAGCATTCTCTCATAACCAACAAATACCATTTGTACTGCAGTAGCTCTTCTTTGTGATCAAATGTAATAGCCTTCACTCCCCATGACATACTTGACACACTTGCCAGTATTGTAGTTGTCTTTCTTAGGCCAACCTTTGGTAGGTAATTACCACTGCATACCAGAAACACCCCACAAGACCTGGCGTTTTGGAAATAAATACACCGTCGTTTAACTATCACAGTGTGGCCGTTATCAAAGAATCTCAGATCCTTATTCTTTTTTCCTGATTCCATAACACCAACTACGAGAACTGACTCTCTGATTATTACATCCCACTCATTAGCAGGTGCCAAAGTAATTAGAAAATCAATGTTATTCATTAATAATAATGTTAATGTTATGGCTGATTGGTGTCAGATACTGTATAGTCCGACTAAGAAATGATGACTTTCAGAGATTTTTGTTTAAAATGCAGGATGAAGTGAAATAATGTACTGTCGAGATTGTATCAGGTCTTCCATTTTTGTTTGTGCCCCTCTCACAGCTATACGTTCCAGCTTGTACAGGAACACACCGACATCTTCTGGAAGTTTCAGCGGTATAATTTGATTGTGGAATACCACAGCCGACCTGCTCTTGCTCCACCCTTCATAATTATCAGCCACATCTCTGAACTCTTTCTGAGCTTGTGCGCAAAGGATGAAGAAAAGATTGAGATTTTGGGTTAGTCTTGTCAACACATTTAAGAAAAAAAATTCCAACAGAATTAAACTGATCAGAAGATAGTTTACATATATGGTGAGCAGAGAGCCATACTACAAAATCCTGAAGCAAACCTAACGAAACAAAATCAAACATCAGTCAATCAATTAATCAATCACTCTTAAAGTGTAAACAGGGTAACATCTGGGGTTCAAAGTGTATCTTGAATTACTTGAATGTTACTGTAGGCACACTTTAATCACTTTCCAACACTGAACATGTAGCCTACAAGAGTCATATAATTACGGCTTCTGATTTTTCTAAAACTATTTTTTGTAGGTAGCATGGTGGTGTAGTGGTTAGCAAATCTGCCTCACAGCAAGAGAATTCCGGGCTTGGGGGGTTTCTGTGGGGAGTTTACCCTGTGCTGTGTTCACCCTGTGATTTTGTGGGTTTCCTCCAGGTACTCTGGTTTCCTCCCACTTGTTGTCTGTTTCATATTGCCCCTAGGTGTGGAGGGAAGTGTGAATGGTTGTGTGTGTTGGCCCTGTGATGGTCTGGCAAGCTGTTCAGGGTACTCCCCTTTCACCCAGTGTCGGCTGAGATAGGCTCCAGCCTCCCAACAACCCTAGTAGGATTATCAAAAGAGATGATATATCAGCATAAGACCATGTGAGAGGGAGTGTTGTTGCTTTTAATACTAGTATGGCTGTTCCTTTTAATCTTCATCTGACAACTTTTCATATTTTAACTAAAGTTTTATTCCTGACATTGTCATTTGCCATGTCTGCTAATGATGTTGCCAACACACCTGTAGTGGCTACTTTTAAATACTTTTACACTCGAGCCTAGTGGCTCATCACAGCTGGAGTTTACCCATGGCACAGCATGAAGTGACTAGGAGTTCAACTAGTCCATCGCATCGCAGTATTTTTACTGGTACCCCTTTATACCGCTGGGTGGACAGAGGCACACTTGTGGTTAAGACCTTGCCCAGGGGTCTTAGCATGGTGAGGGTCTGATTGTTTTGTTTTGTTTAGTATAGGTTTCCTGGAATTATCCATATTTAGCAATGTGTGTGTAGTTGTCTTGTTTCTTATAATACTACTTTCCACTCCACAAAATATTCATCAGTGATGCTCAACCAGTGTTGTCTTATCAGTAAATAAGTAACTGGACTTAATGTGTCTCTGTGTTTAATGGCCAGAGAGGCAGATGCCACCAGGGTTGGATCAGAAGCTGATGACCTGGGAGTCTGTGCAAAAGGAGAATTACCTGGCCAAACTTGAAAAACTTCTCCTGGAGAGCAGTGAGGAGAGACTCAAGAGCACATCCTCCAAGTGAGTTAGTCTTCAGAGCTTTCATTTTGTGTGTATCGAGCTGTATATTGTGTATTTGTACCGTTTCACTAATGACACTACTGTCACCTTTTTAGGGTGCAAAGCTTGCTGATGAGTGCGGCTCGGCTCAAGGAGCAAGAAAAACGCTTGGCATTTATGGAGGCCGAGGTAAAATTGATTCCTTTAAATAAAAAAAGGTATTACTTTGCATCAGATAAGGTTGATTACCAGGCGTTTCTTTTTTCTTTCAGGTAAAATACTGTGGAGAGATTCTAACTTGGATGGCCGATTGCTTTAAAAGGAGTACACTTAAGTGTGGCAGAGAGGTTCCCAAAAGCCCCCGTACGTCTTCTTCTTGATAAACCATAATACAGAGTCCAGATTCACACCTTTATTTTTGTTACAGGTTAACTTTACAGCGTCTGTGTATTTCGCAGGCACCAAGGCCAACAACGGAGGAGCAGCAAAGAAAGATGAAAAGGAATAGCAAGCTTGAGTGGAAGCAAAAAAAAAAAACCTTGAGTGTGTGGAATATTTGTAGTATCAAAATATTTTTATGTGCATATCCAGTTACTGACTACTTTTATGTTTTTTCATTTAAAATGAACTACATGAAGGACTGTTACATTTTTTATTTTAAAGAATGCATTTAACTTTATTCTTTACCTGGGTTCACATTCTGATATCTTTTTTTATGAAGCACATCAAATTGTGGTCCAGCCTGTAACTTACACTTTCTCCACCCCACTTCTCTGTTCTAAATAATGTTGTCAAAACTGTGTGTGTGTGTGTTTGTGTGTGTGTGTGTGAATTACAGGAATCCTCTTTATTAAATTATCTTTATTTTCTACTTGCCTCCAAAAAGGATTTGAAAGTGTAATATTCTTTACTGTTTGCGAGATGTTCTTCTGCGGTGCCATGCACTGATTATTCATTACCGGAATGACCAGCACAATGAATCAGTAACAGAGGGAAATAACAAAAAGCCTCTCTTAGCAGTTTGCTCACAGCATTGTTGGAAAAAGTCACTAACTCAACTTACTTTCCTCACTGTCCTTATTATAAATATTATGAATGTAAAACTTTGAGCAGAGAAAAAGAATAATGGCTGAGCACAGCACCTGTGACCACTTATAAAGAAGCAACTTGGCTGTGTATTCAATTTATTATCATTTAACCCTTGCATGGTATTCAGGTCAAATTGACCCGTTTCAAATTTTCACAAGAACAAAAATGGTACAATTATAAATTTAATCTACCTGAAACTCGATGGCCTTAGCTTATTATCTGTGATAAACATGTGCCAACAACAAAACAAATGCTCACACATGCTACTATATCCCACACATTTACATCCTTCTTATGGTCTTCGGGTCAGTTTGACCCGCATACATAGTGGCTCACAGAAACATGCTCACACACACACACACACACACACACACACACACACACACACAGACATGCACAAACACACAGACATGCACACACAGACAGACATGCACAAACACACACACAGATAATGTTACATTATTACAATCTAAGCATAGGGAAGCAGCTTGCTCTCACTTTCCTGCACTCTTTACCTATGTCATGTGCGCCCCTGCAAAGCATAACATTCTAAGCATCAAACATTTTTTGCATCCGGCACATGGGGGGGGGTGACAAAAGAGATAAATACCTCAATATCATAGTACAGAAACATTTCACCCCCAGTAAGACCAAAAGATTTAGCTGTCAGAGGGCTTTAGAGCTCATATTTAAAGAGAATCAGGCACACAGCAATGTGGAAGAGGGAGATGTCTCCGAATATGAGAATAATTTAGAATTCAGAGTATTCTGACTCTGAAAGAGAATTTGATGATGGCCTTCAATCAAAATTCGCACCACAAGGAGCACCACAGTCAGCCACTGGGGTAGCCTAAGAGCCAGCCACTGGAAGAGCCACACAGACATATTTGTCTAAGAATGGACAGATTAAATGGCCTTCATTCAACCAGGACCCCAGCTTCTCTAGCCACAGTGAGGAGACTGGTAGAGGCTCCAGCTGTCCTCAAGTTTCGGAAGTAAGTGTCCTGTTGCAGTTGTTGTGTGTATGTGTGTGATTTTAGAAATAAAAAAAAAGAAATCCTGAACTTATAGTGTTTTCAGTGTTCTAGGTTGCAGCTGGTGGCAAGAGGAAGCGCTGTGGGCAAGAGGCAAGAGGAACCTCTTGGAGGCAAGAGGAAGCGCTGTGAGGTGTGTGGACCATTTAAGGACACAAATATGCAGAAACAGCAGAAAGTACATCTGTGTTACACATGCTGCCAAATTATTCGACAAATGTGTTTGTAAAAAGGCATGCCTGTTTTTTGTTTTTTTTTCCCAAAGCACCAACCCTGTGCCTCACTTGTTCATATTAAGTTGATGTAAGGACAGTTTGCATTCAAAAACATAAATGGTAATGGAAATATTGAATCAAAAAAAATTTTTTTTCAAGATAAGCATGATTTAAGACACCCAAGTCTTGAGTACAGTGGATTTTTAACATAAATTATAAACTTAAGACAAAAGAACAAATCACACTTCCATTGTTAATTGTGTTCTAGCAGAAACTGATTACAATTATTATATATATATATATATATATATATATATATAAGATCTTGAGTCGATTTTCCGTAAAACAGTGCTCGATACGTCGGA
>JAOUQZ010000035.1:9526886-9547098 GCA_028564935.1 Neosilurus hyrtlii
TTTATGTGTGTGTGTGTGTGTGTGTGTGTGTGTGTGTGTGTGTGTGTGTGTGTGTGTGTGGCTGCATGTAAGATAAAGTCTGTTGGGCTTTCACACCCAAACTTACTGGCTCGTTAAAGCCAGAGCTTATCCTGGTTTCTGTACTTTGAAGCAACTTGGAGTTTACCTCCTCCTGGATGGGATGCTAGTCCATGTCACCTTCACAGTATATTTACTGGTACGGCTTACTTTGCATGGAGGTGGGTGATGGGGGGGTGGGTGGGGTTCTAACAGGGATTTGAACTCACAACCTCTCGACCACCCTAGCCACTACTCCACTGGTCTGAGTGTGCATGTACATTATATATAACTCAGTCTGTCTGTGCAGTACAATTGCAACTGAAACAGGAAATGAAGTCATTGCTTTATTTTTTTTACTCACACTGCACCATTTTGGATCCATTTGAACTGGTCAATCCAATATTAATCCAAATCTGTGTGCTTGACAGGTTACTGCACATACTGTATGTACAGGGGGTAAATCAATTCGTGTTCCATCAAGTACTGTTGAGAAAAGACTGGCTTCACACTCTCCTGTTCTGGGACTAACCTGTACTCTAATGGTACTGTAGTGATTCAAGAAATAAAAATCTCCTCTTCAATTCCAGCAAGAAGTAAAATAAAAATATACAGCTCTCTCTAAAAACACTACATAAAGTTTTAAGTGACCGAAGTAATAAGATCACGGATGCAAGCGGCTGAAATGAGTTTCCTTCGCAGGGTGGCGGGGTTCTCCTTCTCGGGTGAAAAGCTCGGCCATCTAGGAGGAGCTCGGAGAAGAACCGGGTAGGTTCACAGTGATCTCAGCTAACACGGAAGATCGGGGCACGCATTGAACAGTTAGCCAGACCATCACTGGGCCAATACACACAACCATTCACACTCACACCTAGGGTCAGTTTGGAACAACCAGTTATTGGTACTGTGGCCCTATGGCACTATGCCACCCTCCTATCAGGCAGCACAACAAATATTTGGATGTCAATTGCTGGAATAGTAGAAAGCATATGATATGTGAAGGAAGACAGCCTCCTAACACAAATTTGCGAAGAACCTCATGCATTTCCACTAAGGTTTGGCTTGTTTCAAGATCGGCAATAAGGAGAATGATTGAATTTCTAAAAATTTGGTCTTTTGAATGAAAAAAACTCCTCAGTACACTGAAATTCCCACTGGTTCCTTGAGGCTTAAGTTAAACCCATGTGTGAGTTGTCTATTTCAATCACAATCACATGTCTTTGGTCAACTATTTAACTGTCAATTTCTGTATGTGATGGAATTATATAGCAAACAATAACATAAAGCCTCCTGAATTGCAAATGATTTTGAATTTAAAACATAATTATTTTTGTCAATACTTGCAGCTTGTCTTTTTACAGCTGTCAGATTTACTTGGAAGATGTCAGAGTCCTTGCTCAAGATCTATGTGTTTGAACATCATGTGGTCTTTTCAGGAACACACAAATTTAGCTTTTAGTGCCTGACCAAAACCAACTATCATTTAAATCTCATCACATTTTTTATGAGGTAAAATCATATAAAGTATCAGATTTCTTTGGCTTTAAAATCATGGCACGACTGTGAAGGTGAGAGAAGACTGGACAAAGCGGTTATACAGCGACACAGTGGGGACCCTTTTGAAGTTTGCTCAAGAAGTTCAGTTACACTTTTCATTCAAGATCCAAGGCCAGAATGAGAGACCCTGTCCCTCCCACTTTAAACTTTCCAGGGTTTGAATGGAAACTTGTTCCCATGGAGTCTATCCATAGCAAAAGCATGTATTGATGAGGTGATGGAAAAGAACTGCAGTATCCATGAGGTAAGTCAGGTAGATTTTTTTGGGGTGTGAGCATCATTAAGAGTTACACCCTTAACAGTATAGAAGCTCCTACTGGCACCTTCGAAACACTTTAAATAAAAACAGTCCTGATGTAAGTCAAAGTGTAAATAGAAAACGGTTAGGAGAGTTAGTGGTGTGTTTTAAAATGAAGAATAACATTACAGATGTTCTACTGAATGAGTGTTATATATGTTCAGTTTTGGAGTATTTATTATTTGACATTTGCTCACTGTGATATCACTAATAGGTCCTGCAGTGGACTGGTGAGCTGGGGTCATGGTGGACCCCACCTTTAATCCAGACTCAGCTGGGGTTGGCACCAGTCTTCCCATGACCTTAAATAGGATAAGTGGTACAGATAATAAATGAAAGAATATATCTAATATTAAAATAACAATATCGTTATCTATTTCTAATTTAACTTTTATAAGATGTGTGTTATATGTGTGCATGTTAAACGTCATTTACCACCAATGATTCTTACAGGTAGTACTGCTATCTAACACGAGGTTTATACTGGGGCACGATGTCCACGATGTCTCAAGGATTATGACCACGCTTGGAGTACAAAAGGGTATAAAATCTTGGGTATAAAAAGGAGGCAGGGTGTATCCAAGCAATAAAACTTGAAGAAATTGTGTTGTGAAGAAAATGTAGTTCATCAAGGACTGTTATGCTCTGTTAAGGTCTGTTAAGCTCTACTCCGATTCCCACGTTCTATCATGATTGGCATCGAATCATAATACATTGTACTAATCGCCCACGCACCTCATAATTCTCTCAAATCCTGGAGCTTGTCCCAATGTAAACTAAAGGTTACAGTAATTTTTAAATGGATACAGATTTTTGAATTCTAATAAATTATTAAAAGAAAACGAAAAACCGTTTTTGTAATTGCAACAAGAAGATGATCAACCAGCCTATAAATGGATTGGCAAATTCTGAGAAGTTAAACCATTACTGAATAAATTTCTTGATACAGCACCAGTAATACGTAAAAGTATTAGAAACATTGTGCCTGAACATTTCCACTCCCAGAAAAAAAACAAAAAACAGTGACATGCATTTTGGTTGCAGCTAAAGCTATACTTTGCTGCCTAATGTTTTAGAAGAATTGAAATGAAATACTCTCTCTGTTTTAGACCTCTGCTTAAGGCTTCACTTAATTCCATTCAGGGTAATGATTGGTTATTCTTTTTTTTTGTCTTCATTTGTACATGCATTTTTTTAAAGCAAAATGAACTTTTCTTTTGTGCTCAGAGCTGTTTTTGATATAAACATATCAGTATTCCTGCATAGTTTCCCTGTTATAATCCAAGAAGCTATGTTAAATGATTCCTTATGAAATTATAAAGCTACCAGTGCTTTGAAACTTTAGTCATCTGTTCATCATTCTTCATTCATTCATAGATTTTTTTTCAAACCACTTAATCCTTCTAGGATCATGGAGAGGCTGGAGGCTGTCTCAGCCATCTCTGGGCGAAGAAGGAGCACACCCTGACAACAACTTGCCAGTCCATCACAAGACCAACACATCATTCACACTCATACCAATTTGGAATATTAAGCCTCATGTGCATGTTTTTGGACGGTGGTAGGAAACCAGAGTACTTGGAGGATACCCATGCGATATGCAAACTCCACACAGAAACGCCTGGTACTCGAACCCAGATCCTTTTTGCTGTGAGGCTGACACGCTAACTACTACACCACTGTGCTCCCTTGTGTGTTATTGACTACCAAAAGTATAATAAAGCCCCTTTAACTGATATAGTACATGAGTTAAAATCAACATACTATCATAAGCAACAGTAACACTGTACTTAAACTTGTACCCCCTAATATAATCATAAATAACCCAAATATTTCACAAGTGAATAGTTACTATTAAGTAACAAAATAAAATTGTTGCATCAGGTTTTACGGAGGATAAAAAGATCATAAAAAAAAGAAATTCGTTTTTATATTAAATTACAAAACATTCTTGTAATCTACAGCTACTAGATCTAAATGAATGTGCACCATCACGCATGCGCCCACATCACAGACCATTACATCATTTATTTAATCACACAATCAATGCCAAATTAAAGTAAAGCTGCCTTTGCACCCTCCCCTTGCTGAGCCTCTGTGTCTTGACAGGTTGGCAGGTTTCTTCTTTCAGCTGACTCTTTCTGCTCCGCACTCCGAGGAGACACACAGCTCTCCAAACGCACCACTGCTGACTGCATGCTCACTGAGAATCAACGAAAAGATAGAAGATACAAGTGATACAAAGAGGATTATAGTTTCTGGGCTGCATCAATAGGAGAGCCTTCACAACAGACAGGTAGAGTTTTTTTGCAGCTTTTTCTTTTAGCTTCCAGAGTAATATATTTTAGTTTCATTTATTGATATTGCGATTAATAACCAATGGCATTGAAATAATACAGCAGTATTGTGCACACCAACAATGTTCATTTCTGTTCACCTTCTGTAAACACTGAGGGAATTATTATTTCAACATAATGGGTTTTAAAATCAATTTATTATCTTACAATGGAATATGCATACAATTTTAACAATTATTATTACTGATGTTTTTTCTTTTTTTTTTTTACCAGTGATAACAGTCATAACAATGATATCAGACATAATTTCAAATTTCTGCAAAATGAAAATTTGCAAACCTTATATTATTGTATTATATTTCAGTACAGGTTTTTATTTATTTAGGTTTTATTTATTTATTTGTCTGTCTGTCTGTCTGTCTGTCTGTCTGTCTGTTTATTTATTTATTTATTCGCTCGCTTGTTTATTTATTTATTTATTTGACTGGAAAAAGACCCAGAGTGATACAGCTTTGTCAATTCTCAATATCTCTTACTTACCACTATTAAGTTCATTACATTGCAAATGCACTCAGTACTGTTTTTACCATGATCATACTGTATATTAAGTACACCTTCAAAGTACTGAATGACTGTAAATGAGATATAATTATGATTCTTCAATTTCTAAAGTTCCATATTACCTTAAAAAGTGAAAAAAAGGCATTTTCTATTGTTATGTTGTCATTACTGACACAACCACAACTGTAATATTTATTCCAACCATTCAGTCTTTCAAGAGCTTAAAGAGTCAGATACTCAAACTCCTGAACTGCAGCTGTACACAGACAGTCAGATGCAGCAACACTAAGTTACTAGCTGTCACTATCTAGTTCTTTCAAGGACAACTCTTGAAAAGCATTTGGAATGTTACATGGTGATGAGATTTGAAAGGTCATGTCAGACTGAGACTGTGAAAGTTTCATTATTTTCTGCAAGAATATGCAGGAAAAAAAGAGGCAAAATATTCCTTTCATGTTCTCCCCGTGGTTGTGCGGGTTTCCTCTGCATACACCGGTTTCCTTCCACAGTCTAAAAACATGCAAAGAATGCTGATAGGCAATTAAAAAATTTCCCCTAAGTGTGAGAGTCAGTGTGAATGGTTGTATGTGTGTTGGCCCTGCAGTGGCCTGGTGAGCTGTTCAGTGTGTACCCTGCCTTCACCCAGAGTCAGCTGAAATAGGCGCCAGCCTCCCTGAGACCCTAATTAGGATTAGGCAGCTTAGAAAATGAATGAAAGATTGAATGAATGAATGAATTAATGAATATTCTTTTATATTTACCAGCCATTTGAGGTGTTGTTTTAATATAACTTCATTACAATGCTTTAACAGTGAAGGCTGTAGTGTTAAAGCAGTGAAATGCAATCAACAAGAGGTCATAAAAAGGCACAAAGCATACTGCCATGTATTATTTAAGAAAATATTTGCTATAGAAATGTACCAGTGATACAGTTTTATCAGTTAGTTCTCATGAGCTGGGTCTAATTATAGTCTTGAATTCTTTTACAGTGCCACAAAAAACATTTGGTGTTTTTTTTCAAAAGACAGATTGTTTAATATGCTGCATATCAGCTGAGCTTGGTTTGCTGGGGTTTTTTTTCTTACAGTACTGGCAAAAGAGTGTGTTTTTACTAAAATGAAAATATATCACTTCCTGTTGAGTCACAAAAATCACATCATTAATTTCCATAACAACATAAATTTTAAGTTATTGCTTGGTTTGAAGTAAGGCAGGAGTAGCAAGGAGGTAGACAGGAGAAAAGTGAGAATAAGGTGACCAAACAGATTTTTTTGTTTATTCAGCTAACACTTCTATGAATATGGATATTTTCTGTGTAGAAAGAGCTACAGAAAATAGATCCACTATCACTTCTAATTACAGGCCACCATTGTCATACAATCACTTGAACAGAAAACTGAAGCTTTCCTTCTGAGTCACATATTTTCCGAACACTCATTTTAGGAATAATGTAGGAACAGTAGGCTTTTTCTTCATTCATCCACTGCTGGCATCTGGTCAGAAATTAATCACACACTAACCTACCAAATTGCCTGTGGTGGTGATGGTCCACAGAAAAGAGCCATACAGCAACTTAGGAACTGTACTATTACCCTTTTGTCTACCGAAGCTGAAATTTCAATAGTGGCATAACAAACTTCCAGAAACAGTAAAAAATAAATAAATAAATACTTCAACTTATCGGTTCCTAAAATCTTTCAGGCCCTGTCTATATCATGCACCAACACCTCAGTATGTAAACTGGATTCAGTTGATAGGTTGATGTCAGACACTGGAGGATGGAACGACCAAAATTGTAAAGGGTGTGGCTTGACTTTTTGAACTGACAGATGTAGTAAATGCAGAAAACTAGTTTGCTGTAAATGAGCTTAAATCTTGGATATGTCAAAATATTGATGCCGGAATGACATTAACCTCCAGCAAAGTAGCATGGTTGAAGGTCTCCAGGCCATAATGCAACAGACCCCTTGGTCATTATTGGTACTGTGATGGCTCAGTGGTTAAGTTCAGTGTTACTGATTTGAAGGTTGTGGGTTTAAGCACCAGTGGCCAGTGTTGTGCATTTGAGCAAGGCCCTTAATTCTTAGATAAAAGAAAAAAGGGCAACTTGTGTAATATTTCTATGTTTGAACATTATGATTATTTTGTTTATCTATTAGAATCAATAAAATTCAAATGATGTAGAACTCTATTTGAATCCTGTGATCTTACAAAGACGTCTAAGGAAGTTTTTAAAGCATTTCTAGCAGAAAGGTTTACTATTGAAAATACAAGGAACCATACAATTGTGTTTTGGGTTCTTTTATTCATTTAAAATATTTTCCAGTTGATTGGTGGAAATCCACCAGATAATTCTTGGTGTTCTTCTACAAACCCACCTATCCATTATTATCCATTCGGATAACTTGAATGATTATTAACATATTTAGAATGAATAATAAAACAATTATAGAATTCAGCTTTTGTATGATTATGGAGAATTATTCGGATCCCGGAGTATGCTATCCAGTATATGATAAAAGCCTCTCACTCAAATAATTTTATTTATTGTATTTTAATATATAAGACTCATTCAGTAATTGCTTATTGTACATAATTGCTATACTAATTTTGTATTGTACATCAAACATTCTGTGCAAAATATTATTTCTTCAGATGTGCTGAATATTTATCATCAGGATAATAGCTAATCTGACTTTCAGGTGAGCCATGACAACATTGCTGTTGCTGTATTTGTGTCTTCGTGTAATCTCAGCAAAATGGATCCTTTTAGATTACATGTATGCCGGTGAGTAATTTTCTGTGTTAAACAGTGTTAGTTGTTCAGTGTATGCATAACAGATTCTTATACCACTCAACTTTTTTGTTTATTTGAATAGTCATGGCAACTTTTTTTTTTAATTATTAGCAGTGCGTGCATGTTTAGTGTTATATATCAGTATTGTCAGTTATGTAACGATTTTTTTGTTGCATGCATCCTAGAATCAGCCAGAACGCTGAGTGTTAGCATTCCCACTGGAAAAACTCTCCAACCCTTAATGGGAGATACAGTGATTCTGCCCTGCTATTTCCGTGATGACACAGTGCATGAGCCAGGCGCTCAGGCCATAGCTCCTTTATCTTATCGGATCAAATGGAGCCTCGTCACCAAAGACAAGACCACAGATATTTTGGTGGCCAGTGGAGGTATCGTGGTAGTGAATGAGAACTATATGGACAGGGTTCAAATGGTGGCATACCCCACCAACCCTACTGATGCCACTATTAAAATCACAGAGCTTCTTTCAAATGAATCTGGAGTGTATCGCTGTCAAGTCATGCATGGAACCGAAGACCGCCATGATTATGTGAATGTCCAGGTGCAAGGTAATCGAAGTTGTAATAGCTGTAGTTACTCTTTTATATTGTTAATTATTAGCATATAGAATTAATTGTGGAATGATCAATATATATATATATATATATATATTTTTTTTTTTTTCATCTAGGCATTGTGTTTCACTACCGTCCCATCTCTTCACGTTACACATTGACATTTGAGAAGGCACAGGCAGCCTGTATTGAGAATAGTGCTGTGATTGCCACACCAGCACAGCTACAGGCTGCATATGATACAGGGTACCACCAGTGTGATGCAGGCTGGCTTTCTGACCAGACTGTTAGGTCAGTTCAGAGAACACTTGAAAATCATAACAGGCATTTATTTTGGTGCTCATTATTCCTCTATATTTGTTTGTACTATTTTACGTTTTGCTTCTGCTGAAAGGTATCCTATCCATGTTCCCCGAGAGCCCTGCTATGGTGACAAGTATGAATTACCAGGTGTGAGAACATACGGCGTCAGAGATGTAAACGAGACGTATGATGTATATTGCTTTGCTGAGAAGATGTCAGGTACACAAACCTCAAGCAAATTCTTTTCATTTTTTTAATTAACTACTCACATATTAATTCCATCCTATGATTTGTTACAGGGAAAGTGTTCTATTCAGCACATCCTGAAAAGTTTACCTTTACTGAAGCTCAGGCACAGTGTGCTAAGCATGGTGCCAAACTGGCCACAACTGGCCAGCTCTACCTGGCTTGGAAGGCTGGTATGGATGAATGTAATGCAGGCTGGCTGGCAGACGGGAGTGTCCGCTATCCAATCAACATCCCCCGACCCCAGTGTGGAGGGGGGCTGCTGGGAGTGCGCACTGTGTACCGCTTCATTAATCAGACATTCTACCCTCTACCAGAATCAAGATATGATGCTATCTGTTACACAGGTGCACACATTTGGTTTTATTTTCTATTCCCAACTTTAGGAAGTATTTTATGGCAGTTTTACCTATTTTTGGATAAATTAAGTTTCTGAATAGTGATGAATTATAGTGAATAATAAATGGGTCATGTTAACTAAAGTCATGTTGATTTAGTAATAAAATATGCTTTTCTCTTCTTTAGATGGAGAGGAAGAGGGCTCAGCCATACCCACCATCTTCCCAGATATACAGACTACAGAGACTATCAGTGAGGTAGTAAGTGTGGATCTGGTGACAGTTGGCCCACCAGTGCTTATTACTCAGACCTCCACTGAGAGTGAGATAATAGGCCAGGTGGAAACCCACAAACCCTCGATCACCACTGCTGACTTCCTGTATATAGAGCAGAATGTCACACAGCTGCCTCTCTCCTCACCACCCAGTACCATTGATGACGTTGAACACATGGTGACGGCACAGCCTGACCTTGAATTAAAGATTTCTGATAAAGAACCAGCCAAGCATGTGATGTCACCTACTGGTAAAAATTAAAATCATGTACTTACTTGTACTAATAATAGCATTTTGTTATAATGTGGTGCTTTCAGTAGTATTTACCAATATTATAATCAGTGCCATTTTGTGAAAAACATGTAAATGCATCACATTTTGTTTCTCATCTCTTCCATCAAGGTATTATCTTCTACTACAGACTTGGCCACAGTCGCTATGCCTTTACCTTTGGTGAGGCTCAGCAAGCCTGTCAGGATATTGGTGCAGTGATTGCTAGTCCTCAGCAGTTACAAGCTGCCTATGAAGCTGGCTATCACCAGTGTGATGCAGGCTGGCTGAATGACCAGACTGTGAGGTATTTTTTAATGAAGTTAGCATACAATGATGCTTTTATGTTATTGTGGCATGTTTAATAAGAAAACTAAATAGAAAATTTTAATAAATTAATCTAATGTACATTATGTCCTGAGTCCTAAATGCATGTTTTTTCTTGCTCCACATGAAGGTATCCTATTGTGTTTGTACGAGAGAATTGTGCTGGTGATTTGGAAAATTTGCCCGGTGTGAGGTCTTATGGGGTACGACCTGTCAATGAGCGCTATGATGTATACTGCTACATGGACAAACCAAGAGGTACGATGGTTCTGACTTCTAAGACTTAAAAAATGATTTCACTTCAGAGACTTAAAATGGATTTTGGTTTATTTACAGAAAGAAATGCACACACTTATGGTTGATTTTTTTGCTGGGATTGCAATTCACGTGATACATAACAGTATAAACAACAACAATAAATGGAGAAACAAAAATAAAGAGCCACTTTTACCATTTTCTTCCAGGGAATGTTTTTCATGTGAGTTCATTTGAGGGTTTCACATATGATGAAGCAACAGCTTCCTGCCAGGCCCGAAACGCCTCCTTGGCGTCCACAGCTGATTTGTATGTGGCCTGGAAGCAAGGCTTTGATAAGTGTCGTGCTGGCTGGCTCATCGACCGCAGTGTCCGTTATCCCATTAATAATCCCAGGCCTCAGTGTGGAGGAGGGAAACCTGGAGTACAGACAGTCTTTAAGTTTCCCAACCAGACTGAATATCCTGATTTGCACTCCAAATTTGATGCCTACTGCTTGAAAGGTATTAACAGTAAAATACTTTCAACAAAATACTATGAGAGAATTGTTTACAGTTTCAAAGCTTATACATTAATATGTTATATTTCCTGATTTATTATATCATAGTTCATTTAGAATCATCTCTTGATGAGACTGGATCAAACATGACTCTTATTGAAGAGGAATTGGTGAACTTGACCTCAAGAACTGATGTTTTTCTATCTGGTAATGGATCTTATTTTCTGTGTTTAACAAAATTAGGCCAAAACCAAAAATAGACATTTGTTAATGCCCATTATTTTATTTTCAATATTTCCATAGTCAACCTCACCCTTTCTCCTCCCACGCCCACGGACCTCTCTGATTCTGGTTCAGCAGGTCGGACATCTGAGACCAGTGGCATTTCTGGTGACATATCAGCTAGTGGGAGTGGGGAGCAGACAAGTGGGGCCTCACATATAGAAGGAGCATTTTCAGGATCTGGACTGCCCAATGGTTCATCAGTTTTAGGAGATGAACTTTCTGGATCTGGACTGCCAAGTGGGTCATCAGGTTTAGGAGAACTTTCAGGATCTGGACTGCCAAGTGGGTCATCAGGTTTAGGAGAACTTTCAGGATCTGGACTGCCAAGTGGGTCATCAGCTATAGGAGGAGAACTCTCAGGATCTGGACTGTCAAGTGGGTCTTCAGGCATAGGAGAAGACCTTTCCGGATCTGGACTGCTGAGTGGCTCATCAGGTATAGGAGGGGACTTTTCAGGATCTGGACTGTCAAGTGGGTCTTCAGGTATAGGAGGAGAACTTTCTGGATCTGGACTGTCAAGTGGGTCTTCAAGTATAGGAGGAGAACCTTCTGGATTTGGACTGTCAAGTGGGTCTTCAGGTATAGGAGGAGAACTTTTTGGATCTGGACTGTCAAGTGGGTCTTCAGGTATAGGAAGAGAACTTTCAGGATCTGGATTGTCAAGTGGGTCTTCAGGTATAGGAGGGGACTTTTCAGGATCTGAACTAAGTGGAGACATTTTTGGCTCAGGCCTTAGTGGTGATGGCTCAGGCATACGTGTCACCTTCTTAGGAACTGACACAAAATTTTCTGGGGATGCATCAGCATCAGGGACCCTTCAGGAAGCAGGAGAGGAAAGTGCAGATATCCTCACTTTCATGTCAGGTCTGGGTTCTGGCTTCTTCAGTGGGGAGGGGTCTGGATCTGGAAGTGGCTCAGGAAGTTTTAGTTCAGCAGAGAGTGGGTCTACATCAGACTTATTTAGCATCTTGGGAGAAAGTGGAAGTGGAGATCTTTTAGGCATTTCTTCAGGCCTTGGTTCTAGTGGAGAGTTCTCTGGATTCAGTGGTTTATCATCAGGCTTGATTTCCTCTGGAGATGACAGTGGTTTCTCTGGGCTTAGTGGCAGTGGAATAATCATGGTAAAAGGCCAGTGGGTGGATGTGTCCACAGTTCCAACCGTCACAGCTCAGGAGCTGGGTGGAAGTCAGATGCATTTCAGTGGATCTGGAGATCTTCAAGAGTCTGGTTTAAGTGGTTCTGGTGTGAGTGGAAGTGATGATTTAAGCAGCTCTGGAAGTGGTTCAGGATTTCCTGGCATCACCTTTTTGGACTCAGGCTTTACTCATAGGGCCGATCTCAGAGACCTATCCAACAGAGAACAAGAGGCTTCTGGGATTTTGATGTATGGATCAGGGGAAGGGAGTGGGGATTTCTCTGGAGTCTCTGGTCTTACATCAGGAGATACATCAGGGACATCATCCAGTGGGAATATTATATCATTTACTGATGAGAGCTTAGTAGAAGTTTCTTTTAGACCCACTCAAAACCACGAGCTCAGAAAAGGACCAGTCGAGCACAGTGGCAGGGAAAGTGGGCTGTTTTCCAGCAGTGGAGACCAACATAGTACTATTTGGAATGAAGATCACTATGTCATGTCCCTCCTTAATGAAGACCCACTTCATTCAACTGATGAGCCAACTGTTGTAGTTCCCTCAGGGCTGATTAGTAGTGGTACACACTCACAGGAAATCTTTTCAAATGCTGCTAAAACCTTCTGGAAAGATGATACTGTGACTCCAGCATCTATGTTTGGCACGACTATCGACCCTGCTTTTTCGATGCAGACCCCAAATGTAATAGAGGTCCCAGCCATGGAGGAAGGTAAGTTATGAATTAGCAATACTAGTTAATTAATGCTGGTATTAATTAGTAAAATAAATATCATTAGAGGGCAACATGGCGGTGTGATGGTTAGCACATCTGCCTCATAGCAGCAAGGTCCATTGGTTTGAGTCCTGGGCTCAGCAAGGGCGTGAATGTTCTCCCCATGCGTGGGTTTCCTTTGGGTACTGTGGTTTCCTCCCACAGACCAAAGACATGCACTAAAGGCTAATTGGGTCTTTCTAAATACCCCTAGGTGTGAGTGTGAATTGTTAAGTGTGCATTGGCCCTGCAGTGGTCTTGCGAGATGTTCAAGCTGTACCCCCGCCAGTGTCAGCTGAGATATACACCAGCCTCCATGCTACCATCGTAGAATCAAGCAGTTTGATAAGTTAGAATATTACTAGATAAGAATCCAAATAAATTAAACTCAGTAGCTTAAAAGGTCTAAGATTTGCTGTTTTTTTTTCTTTTGCACTTTTTCAAATGTTTAAATTAATATACATTTTTTCTGTCTATGTCTATATCATAGCTGCTGTGGATCCATGTAACCCAAATCCCTGTGGTGCTGCTGTGTGTTCTGTGCAAGATGGGATTGTCATGTGTCACTGCCCACCTGGGGTAAATGATGAAGAGTGCCATGTTGGTGAGTAAAATGGCTTTAATGTGTATTAAAACTGCCAAAATCACTGATTAGTTTGATTAGGTTTTCTAATTTTGTTTGAAGTAACGTGTTCTGTTGTCTGCATCTTTGTCACAATGATCTAATTCCAATGAGCCTTTTTTGTTTTAGTGTTTTCTCCTCTTTATCTCCATCATTGTTCTCTATCAGCGTGTGTGTTTGGGTCTATTCGCTTGTGCCTGACTGTCATCCTCAAAAATGCATCCATTTCACAGGTTGTCTGGCATGTGCGTGAGGATATCTGATTCTATTTGTTATATTTACAGGACTTCACAGTTATTCATTCAGTTAATTGACTGAGCACTCGTGTTGTTTTTGTTCAGCTCTGCCTTTGCTCAAGTATGGCTTAATCAACACTCCATTTTACAACCTGCTACACACCTGTTAACAACATGCCTCTGCTTTTCCTTTTCCTTGATGTAAATCTGGACCTTGACTTGATGCAACATTGATGCAACATATGTTAAGGCCATTCATTTTGTACGGCAAGGGTTAACAGGGTAAATATATTCCAGTCATTCAAGAAATGATGGGAATAATATTTTTTTTCTCAAACCATTTGGTAAACCGATGGTTTGAGATTTGAATGGGTTGGATAAACATGTTGCATTGTTCATGGTTTCTGATTTGATCACCACCTGTGTTCTACCTAGGCATGACCCAGCTGTAGGGTCTCTTGGTAGTCCCCATTCTTAACCGCAGAACCTTTATTTTCAGAGGTTGATGTGTGCCATTCAAACCCTTGTGCCAATGGAGCTACGTGTGTGGAGGTACAGGATGCTTTCAAATGCTTATGCCTGCCCAGCTATGGAGGGGATCGCTGTGAGATCGGTACGATGTTGGCTTCAGCTAATTCTACTAACAATCTCTCAAAAACAACCAAACTTGATGCCATGAAAGGCAGTCTCAGTGCTTCATTAGCACTAGCTGTTTTTTTTTTTTGGTATCATCAGCCTGTTGGAGCATGCTTGTAAGACTACATAAATTTAGCCATTCAAGTTTTTGCAAAATGGTGAATGGTTGGGAGGAAAACTTTCATAGAGGAATATGTGCTGTAAAGGAAGATGTTTATAATTTGCTGTTTAGCATGAAAAGGCATTTACATGGAAAACAGACATTTTCTTCAGTGACTCAAACAGGTAGGGAAATTATAAGACTGTTCTTGTGCTGTGTATGTTTTCCATTTTGGCATAACACTAGACTGCTTTTGCCCTCCTCATTTTATTTTCAGTGTTTTTTCCTGACTATATATGGAAGCGAATGGAGAGGTAACTGTGTTAAGGATGTGAGCTGCGAAAAAGCACACTACCCACTCCTGTACAGCATTTATAGTTGCACACAAAACATTTTATACCCTCAGGGATTTACTGAGTGTTTTTGAGGCATGTGAGATATTTATATAACACATTCTTCCTATCCTATATCCTATAATCATATATCCTATTAGGTTAATTCATAATGCATTATAAATCAAGGTATGTACACTTAAGATTCGTGAATAACTATGCTGAATGACATCATGCTGCCAACATTGGCACCTGTGATATTTTCTCTATTTTTGTCACACTCTAATGTGTGAAAGTATTTTCTATTAGCGTTGGAGAACCTTAAAATGCTTTAGCATACCTACAGCTATAAAGCTACAAACTGGGCAAGGTGTTTTCCTGGCATTCATGCTTCAAGGGTGTCAAACACCTCATCTGGTTCATTGCTTTGATACTATAGTGTTGCTAAAGCACTTCAAGGATCTCAGTTTGATTTCCTCAGTTTGATAAAGACTTTGACGTTTGCTCTCTAGTACATAGTAAAATTGCAAATGCCACTATCACAAATATACATGTACTACAGGTCCGGATGGTAACAGTGCAATGTTACACAGCATACTGACTCACAAGGGTGACTGTGCACTCCTGATACATGTGCATGACTATGTATTCATTCACTACAGGAACAGTGCTGGAAGATTTGGATCACGCCTAATACTACCTATGCATGTTATAAATGCTTTTGTAATGCATTATGGATACAGTAAGAAATTATATACATATTGCTTATGTTATAAAATTCTAAACTCACTTCTCCTTTTAATTATCCTTTCTTTTCTCAGCTGCAGTGTTGTGAAAGTATATATGTTTAACCCAGTTTGTACCAGTTTATTGCATCACATTTGCAGCTCACTGGAATAAAATGTGACCCCCAATCCCTTCGAATGTCACTGCAGACATAGAAACATGTGAGGAGGGCTGGACCAAGTTTCAGGGTAACTGTTACCTGCATTTCTCGGAGAGAACAGTGTGGGAGGAGGCTGAACAACACTGCAGAAGTCTTGGAGCTCACCTGGTCAGCATCACCAACAAAGAGGAGCAAGTATTTGTTAACTGTAAGTGAAGTAGAAAGTCAACACAATATAACTGTATGTGTCTATGCCATTATAACAAAGTGTTTCTGTTCTTTAGCCCATGCACAGGATTATCAGTGGATTGGACTAAATGATAAGACTTTTGAGAATGACTTTCAGTGGACAGATGGAACGCCAATGGTATGTGTGTTGAGAAAAGAAACAGTCCAGATAATGTACTTCTTGAAAGTTAACAGCACTTTTCCTCCCAGCAATATGAGAATTGGAGGCCTAATCAGCCAGATAACTATTTCAACTCTGGCGAGGATTGTGTGGTGATGATCTGGCATGAAAATGGGCAGTGGAATGACGTGCCATGCAACTATCATCTACCATTCACATGCAAATCTGGCCCAGGTATGTAGTCATTAAAAAAGAAAAAATTTTCATAGTGTGTTTACTATAATTAAATCTTCCAGTTGCGTACTCATTCATAAGACATTAAAATGAGTTTTTCTTCAGTCACGTGTGGCCAGCCTCCTGAAGTGAAGAATGCCAGATGGTTTGGAAATAAAAAAGAACGCTATCAGGTCAACTCAATAATTAGATATCAGTGCAATGCTGGCTTCAGACAACGCCATCCACCTGTGATCCGCTGCATGGCAGATGGATACTGGCAGAGCCCACAGGTGGAATGCAGACCCCGTAAGTAATATGTTTATAAGAGTAGGATTTTTTTTTTTTTCAGTTCAGATGTTTGTACTGTTATATATATATTACAGTATATTGTCACTGTCCACTTTATCAGGAACACCTATAAACCTGTGAACTATTTTCTAATTAGCCAATCAAGCAGCAGGAAAAAATAAAATAAAATTGGACTAACATTTTCTGGACTTATTCTAATATGTACTGACCAGTTTCAATGATACCATGTCCAGTGTAGTGTCAGATTCCCGTTCTTGGCTGACTATAGTGGACACCAGTCTGACCTTCTGCTTTCATAGTCCCCTTCAGCTCAAGGTTCAACATTCTACTTTCAAAAGTAAACTTTTCTGCTGATCATGTTGGTAAAGAGTGATTATTTGGATACTGTAGCCTTTCTATCAGCTGATTTTTTAAATGTATGTATTTATTTATTTATTTATTGCCACCATTTTGTGTATACTCTAAAAATTGTAGTGTGTGGACATCAGCAGCTTCTGAAGTCTTCAAACTAGAGTGTCATACATACAAAATAGAAGCAAAATTTTAAATATTATTTAATGACAAAATGCAATTGCGAATGGTCTGTTTCTATTAAGTGAGGTTGTGTGATTCAAGCTGTGTTTTCTCTTTCTCTTGGTAGCTCTTTTTACGAGAAAGGTAACATTTCCATTTGCTCATATATCGATAGGGTCACTTAAAAACATAAAACCTGTTTCCCTTTTATTCTGCTGAGATAATCTTTACCAATCATCTGAAAACCACCCCATGTGAGCATAAAATCTTTTTCATGATATTTGAGTTTCCACTGCAATTTCAAATCTCACATTAAGCAAATTAAATTTAAATGGAATCAGATATTTTCCCTCATTTTGTTATTTGATGGAGGCATTAACTGAAGCTCTTTGCTTGCATGATTTTATGCACCACACTGCTGTCCTATGATAGGATAATTTGGTAATTACATGAAGAAGCAGGGCAGCATGGTGGCGTAGTGATAAGCGCATCTACCTCACAGCAAAAAGATCCTGGAGTCGAGTCCCAGGCTCAGCGAGGGTGTGTCTGTGTGGAGTTTGTATGGCTATCCTCTGGGTACTCTTGTTTTCTTCCGCAGTCTAAAAAACCCATTAAGCTTATTAGGCGTTTCAAAATGCCCCTAGTTGTGAGTGTGAATGGTTATGTGCTGCCCTGCAGAGAACTGGCAAGCTGGGTGTGTGTATGTGTGTGTGTGTGTGTGTGTGTGTGTGTGTGTGTGTGTGTGTGTGTGTGTGTGTATATAAATATATATGTATGTATGTATGTATGTATGTATGTGTGTATATACAGGAATATAATATGATAATTGGTTCACGTTTTATCCTTTATATTAAATTATTATTTTGTTATCTTAGAAATCAAAAGAAGACTATCGAAGAGCTCCACTGGGCATCAATCTGCTAAGAGGACATCACAGAGGAAGCACCTCTAATGACTCTAATGAAGTAGATAAGAGATTTTTTGAGTCACTTAATTCTTATTTTTCATGGCCTTGAATTGAGAATGCATTATGTATTAAAAAAATACTATTTTTAAAATAAGTTTTCAACCTGTATATAATGTCACTCCCAACATGTTGCAGTGCTTCGTTAAGAAAGAAGAAGAAGAAAAAAAGAAATCTATTCTGTGATTTTTTTTCCTCACCTCATTCAGGAAGCCACTTTATTTATAAAAGTAGTATTTATTCCCACAGTTAGTGTAATTGGATCTCTGAACTTGCACCTACTGAATCAGATTGTCTCCAAGTATCAGCAGAATTTTACAAAACCTTCCAGAGGAGGATCTTTCATCCAGACAGTCAGGAATTTGTGGTAAAAGGGAACAGCTAAGAACTGTGTGCAATCCTTCTTCTCAAAGGGACAACGAAATAGCTTATTGGATTTTATTTTGGGCTTTTGGCAGAAACAACTGTATTCAGTTTGCAAGTCAAAACAAATTTTTATAGCACTTACTGTATGCAAGATACTAAAAATATTAAATTATGTGAAGTATGATTTTAATCTGTAGACCATCAGAATGGATAGGTTGTTTAGAAAAATAATATAGCCATAATTAAGAAGAGGTTTACATACAAATAATTTATTTCATACAATTTATAAAAAGTGTCATTTTTGATACTTCTGATGACAGTAATGTGAAATTGAATATATTTATTGATTTCTCACAGTATGACATTCTACTTGGCAATTTGACTTGGTTTGCCCATCTCCACAGGCTTAAATTACAAATAAAAAATGCATGCTGCAGAAAAGCACTACTGTTGAAAAAAGCATTGGTCAGTGGTCAAATCCTGTCAACCTGCCATCATGAACATAGATAATTTGTGCTATATATCACTATGTTTTTGTCTTATTGTAAGCTGTGCAGGGCACAGTACTGTGAGACCAGCATCACCCTCTTTAAATAGCTCTTATTCCAAGTTCTCAAGACCTCAGTGATGTTTTCTTTTTCCTCTTAAGCATTTCACTTACTGTCAGTTATAACATGTGCCTTATGAATGTTTTCCTATGAAATACCCATTTCTTGGGTTTGTATAATATCAACTGGGGGCTGTGCCTCACGCTTGCCCAAGCATTTGGTGAGCTCTTACCAATTCTTATTGTTTTCATCATGAAGGTTGAAGTCATAAAGCAACATACCAAGGACACAAATGCAGACTTTTATCTTTTTTAAAGACTCTAATCATTGTACTGGAAAAGGAGGATAAAGAGGGGAAACTAAGCCATGCTGAAGAAGAGAAATATACCATGAGAGACAAGAGGTTGCCATCAGATTTGACTGTTATCTTTTCAGATATTCAAAAGATGACATCACAGCCTGTTTTTGCTTGAATAAATGTATTTTTAAAAAGTGAAGCGATGAGAAATGCCAAATAAAACATACCACACATCACTTTTAAATCAAAGATTTAATTCATTGTAAATTCCTTGAATTTTATTATTATATTTTAAAGACCTGTTTTCATGAGCAGATATATATAGTCTGGAAGTTGGGCTTTTACCCATTCATAATTCATAGTTCACAGGTGATAGAAAGTGTTTTCACCTTGTCCAGCCCAGTCTAAAAATGCAGCTGAGCTTGGAGTAGATCAATAAGTACCTTTGAAATTACAAGAGTGTTTCAATTACAGGCATTGCAGTGTGTTCAGTGGGGTGGAGTGTAGAGTAGCCTTCGACTGAATGGGCTCTTTTAGGGCTCCTCTTATGCACAGGGCCCTTTCTCCTCTCTTACCTAGAGCCCCTCCACATCCACAGAGTCAACTCACACACTGAGACCCCTACTGGTAAGACAGACTCACTTTTACAACTAAAGTGGAAATAAAGCAGTAACTCATTTATCAAGCATCTCAAGTGTGATCAAAGACAGTTTGGTTCTCCTGGGTAATCTAACGGAAATCATTCGGATGTATATATATATATATATATGCAATATGCAATTGTTTTGAAATGCCTGTAAATGTACTGATATCTATTTTTCATTAAAAATTGCATGTTTATGTATTTGCATTAAATTAATCCACCACTATTTTAAATTCATCTAAAAACTAATGTGTGTGTTAATATATATATGTATGTGTATATATATATATATATATATATATATATATATATATATACACACACACACACACACACACACACACACAC
>JAOUQZ010000035.1:9575945-9598622 GCA_028564935.1 Neosilurus hyrtlii
AATGAATGAATTCATTATATATTATATATTATTATGTTTATTATTTCTGACAATTTTTGACGATTGTATTATTATTAAAATCCATTATTATTTTATTATTATAAAAGTTTGAAAGTGGATGTGTGTGTGTGGGTGTGTGTGTATACTCCAGCAACTTTTCCCAGACTTGAATTTTACTTTATATCACATGTATGTTACTTCTTACAAATTCATAATCTGTAAGATGTGGGACTCTGTATCAAGTGACTGCCATTGTATTTGTAGTTATCTATAGTTTATCTTATCTGTTTTTTTCTTGTTCATGCAGTAAATACATGTCTCTGGATAACCAGAGCAGGGTTGGGGGTATATTGGTGGGCACAGGTCTCTGGGTGGTCATCATATTTACCATGAGAAGCATACTGAAAGGCCTGCTCTCCTGGCATGGCTGGATGGGTGAACGCCATGGCTCATTAACATGGAAATCACGCATCTGGCTGGTGAGTTTTTTTGTTAATGTGCTATCTTTTGTTGGTATTAATGAAGTAGTTCATTTAGGACTCCAGTGAATGTATTTTATTTATGATTAACTTCTCAATCTCTAAAGAATTTGGACTCGGCCAATCCACAGTTTGTCAGATTAAAAAAAATTCAAGACCATTTTTACCCTTTGCAGCAGTGGTCAACCAACAAAGACCATGCAAGATTCCTGTAAATTTCCCATAGATGTGAATGTGAGTGTGAATGGTTGTGTGTGTCCGCGTTGGCCCTGCTCTGGATTGGTTACCTGTTCAGGGTATACCCTGTCAAAGTCACCCAGATTTCACTCCAGCTTCCTTTGGGATCCTGGTGGATAAGTGGTATAAGTATTGGATGCATGGATAGATGAGATCAAAATAGAACATTTTGATCAGTGAGAGGTTTTTGCTTGGGGAACGGGAAACTGTATTCCAGAATAAGAACCTCAACCCATATGTGAAACATAAAGTGTGTACTATCTTGTTTTTTGCCTGTTTTTCTGCGTCTGGGCCAGGGCAACTTGGCATCATTAATGAAAGAATAATTCTTAAATATAACAGCAAATTCTAAAGGTAAATGTCAGGGCATCTGTCTAATTAGACTGAATCTCAAGAGAAAGTGGGTCATGCAGTAAGACAGTGACCATAAACACGGTGAATAAAAATTTAAGTTTTTGGATTGGCCAGCTCCAGGTCCCTTAATCCAGTAGGAATTTTTTGTGAGCAGCAGGGAATATCTCTCATATATCTTATTCGTTTAAATTGGTTCCATTTATCCACTGTTATTACATATGTGAAAATCTGATGATGTCATGGTTATCCAGAAATATAGAAAATTCTGAGGGGTGTGCAAACTTTCAAGCAGCACTCTGCATGTACTGGTATTTTTTTTTCTTCTTTCTGTTATACATTTTAAAGTTAATGTTTCATTTTTAGGCACTTGTGAAGGTGTTCTCTGGGATGCAAACCCCAAACCTGTATAGCTTTCAGACTTCGTTGCCTAATCTACCCCTACCTTCTGTGAAAGACACAGTGAAACGAGTAAGATGAACAATTTTAATAGCTTCTATGAACATGAGCACCTAAATGTCAAAATTGATGAGTATTGTTTAGAGTTACCTGGTCAGCTCTTGATTATTGTTAAATGTTTCAGTTTTGTAATTATAATATGAATCACTTTACAGATTGGTTTATTGTGTAGGGTCCCAGCAGTGATCTTGTTTGGGACGTGTTTTCAGAATTATCTTGGTATATATATCTCCTTTATCTCCTTAGTATTTGTCTAATATGAGGTATAACGTGTGTGATATCCATTAATCCACTAAACGCACGTAGAATTAATAGAAATTATTTCTAAACCAATCGTGTTGTTTGGAATGGATGTGGGAATGCAGGCATTACTCTCAAAAATAATAAACTCTTTAAGTTTCCTTCATAATCACAATGTTTAAGAGAGCCAAAAAAACAGCATGTTTCAATTGCATCTCTTCCTAATGAAGCACTGCAGCTACTGCACTTGATGTGCTGGTTTGCATGCCTGACTAAAACCCTGCTACCCACAGTATCTGGAGTCTGTGCGTCCTCTCGTGGATGATGAGGAGTACAACATGATGGAGGAACTTGCTGTAGACTTCCAGAAGAACCTGGCTCCCAAACTCCAGTGGTACTTGAAGTTGAAGTCAATGTGGGCCACCAATTATGTAGGTTTTATAAGTTTTTCTTTGCAATTTTTAATTGTGTGTGTGTGTAAGATTAGTAATGTCGAGTGTACACTAAATAACAGATATTTACATTAGATTTTGTTTGTTTTTTACTTATTTTATCCATGAGAGATCCAGGTCAGGTGAGCACTTCAAGCTGACTTACAGCTAAAGGCATATGTTTAACCTACTCATTCAGAGCTCAGTAATTACACCAAAATGAAAGTAAACCACACTTCATAAAGGTGTTTTGGTGTTTACACTACAGGGAAATGCAACAAAAACAAGCAAAAATGAAATTTTATGGCTTATTTTTCTATTTTAAACTGGAATAATGATGCTGTCTGTTCCAAGTGACCAAGTGTTTTGTTTCTCCGTTTTTTTAATTCCAAGATGGTGAACCAATCAGATTGTCCAGCTCTTGCATAGAATGTAATAATATGTAGCTATAAATTTGTTCTCCATTAACACTTCCCCCTCCATTGCAGAACTAATTTGGATTTGGTGATTGACAGAATAAACAAGTTATCAGTTTTGTACACCAGAGGTGATCCGGAGGCCTTTTTCTTTAATAGCAGAGCTTCGCAGAGCACCATACTTAAGAGAAATTAATGTAGGATTGATCTGGGGGGTTTTTTTGTGTGTCACAAACATTCTGTCCGTCCGTACATGTACACCTGGGAACTCTGTGGTGATGTTTTGCATGCTGATATATAACCATTGTAATGGGAATGAATATCTGAGTGATGGTAACAACTTCTACTCTGTATTTGCCTCCAAACTGTTACTAGTTTCAAGCCATAAAATAAAACTATAGGTTTACTTCCGCAAGCAGGTTATATGCTTGCGGAAGTAAACCTATCCAGCTAAATGTCAACTCGCTCCCTTTTTGTGATAATGAGTTTCCATTAAAGAAACCTTATCTTAATAGCATAACACTTTGAAAACTATCGGGAAGGGCATCATAACATGATGGTATATACAATACTGCATTGATGGTGTCCTCAAAATGAATTCTCATTGAAACCTTGTATCAGGAGAAGTACGTTTTTTCGGAGCGCCGCTTTTAAGCAGTGCCTAAATCTTTGTTATATTTGTTATAAGAAAGTCTATGAAGAAAAATGCATTAAATGTAAAAGTATTTTAGGCTGCTTTGTGTGTGGCTACTGTCTGTCTGGTCTGTGTTCTTTCATGTCATGTTTTTTTGAAAAATCAGTCTGGACCTTTATTTCAGGTCAGCGATTGGTGGGAGGAGTACATCTATCTTAGAGGCCGTAGCCCGATTATGGTCAATAGTAACTATTATGCAATGGTAAGAGATATTTTCTTTACTACTTGATGCTCTGAGAAGGTTAATGCATACTATCATTTTAAATTGAGGTCTGAAATGATTTCTCTCCTCCAGGATTTCCTCTATGTTTTTGCCACACATCTTCAAGCAGCGAGGGCCGGTAACACCATCCATGCCATCATGCTCTATCGAAGGATGCTGGACCGGGCCCAGATTAAACCGGTTAGAATGTCTTGAAAGAAATAGATAATGACTCTTCTAATAGACTAACAGAATAACTTTTTTTTTGTGGGCTGTATTACCTGCCTGCTTAAAGTCACACTAACCAAATAATATGCGTGAACTGTTTAGTAAATAATCACAAAATGTGTCTGGATGCTTCTTTACTTTTACTGGTTCTATACTCATTACTCATATATTTGCATGTTGTCTGACTTGATTGTCTAGACTTCTCTAAGCATAGGTTTTACACATTAGTTTGAATTTTACTCTGAGATTCTGTGCTGGTTTTTTGTTTCATGCTTCCTGATGTTGCGTTCTTGGCGGCACAGCTCTTTGCACTAGCAAACAGGGTACCATTCTGTTCCGCTCAGTGGGAGCGGTTGTACAATACCAGCCGTATCCCAGGCCAGGAGAGGGGTAAGATGAGTTAGTTTTGGCTGCCTGCAATAGCTCATTGTGATCCTCTAAGACCCTGTAGCCTCCTGGTGGTCCAGGAGGTTTCCTCATTGCCGTTACATTCCTCCATCATTTCACCTTTTTGTGTGTTTGCCCTTTTTTTTTCTCCTGCACTCCTTTCTGACCCACTGAGTTTAGATTCCTCCCACTGCTCGTAGCCCAAGATTGAGTAGCAACTTTGTTCTTTCAAGAAGAAATGCTGTAACACCACATTAGCCACATAGTCCATTGAAATCCCCTCCACTTCCCAACCCTTTCCCACATTTTATTTGACCTGTTCATTTTTGCTTTCCCTTTCAGCTTAGGCTACAAAACTCTGTTCCCATGTGCTCATCACAATATGAGCGCATGTTCAACACCAGTCGCATCCCAGGCATAGATACAGGTACAGAACCCTCATGGCACAGTCCTCATGCTTAAGCTAGCTTTTGAGCTATCTTCACATTTTCTTGACCTACACCTAGTGTGTGCTTCTACACTTTTTACTTACTAATCATCATAACTGCCTTGATTGGGAGTGGCAAGCTCAAGCAGCTTCATTAAATTGGCATATTTGCTTGTTTAAACCAGTCCTGGTTGAGTCAATTGGACCTATCTCAATTTAAGGACTTAAACTAGAATAGCTCCTCTTTCCAGTAATTTAGACTTTCCCAACCAAATATACCCCTAAATAAGGTTTTCCCTTTTCAACCATAAAGTCTCCGTTCATGGCTTGCCAAAAGGTCAGACGTTTGTTTTGATACAGATTAATGTGCTCAGTAAAAGGAAAAAAAGTACACAACCACTTGGAACTATGAATTGTACATGAAACAAAGGTCTTGACCTAATTGTCACCCCCATGTTTCCCCTCCTGTGGTTTGTTGTATCATTGCACTTTTTGAAGTATTCATGTTCCTGACATTTTTTTGTATTACAAATGCCTGCCTTTTTTTCTTCTTTTATTTCCCTGCACTTGAATCATTGTGTTATTTTCTCCTGTGTGTGTAGACACCCTCCAGCATGTGTCAGACAGCAGGCATATTGTGGTATACCACAAAGGGCGCTATTTTAAGGTGAGCATGTTTTACGATGGACGTCTGCTAATGCCACGAGAGATAGAACAGCAAATCGAGAGGATCATCACTGACTCCTCCGAACCCCAGCCTGGAGAGGAGAAACTGGCAGCCCTAACTGCAGGAAACAGGTAGATGCATAGTACTCTGACATTAAGTAGTTACATCATTATTACTTTCCTTATGAATAATTGAGGGGTTCTCTCTTAATTATTAGAAATATTGGTTTAAGCTTGATATTAATAAGGCCAATTGAGTACTATTGACTCACTTGGCTTTTCATAAATGGGAAATTTCGATGTTCTTTCACTCACTCACTGATTCATCAAACTGCTTACTCCTATTAGGGTCACAGGGAGGCTGGTACCTATCTCAGCCGACTCTAGAGGAATGTGGTATACACCCTGAACAGTTTGACACACCACTGCAGGGCAACACATACACACCCATTCACACCTAGGGTCCAATTGGAACTGGCAATTGCCAATTAGCCAAATTGTGCATGTCTTTAGACTGTGGGAGGAAACCGGAGCCCCCGGAAGAAACCCATGCAAGCAGAGGGAGGACATGCAAACTCCAAACAGAAGCGCCCAGGCTTGGCACTTGAACTCGGGATCTTCTTGCTGTAAGGAGGACTTGCTAACGTGATGTTATCTTCTTATATATCAGTTTTTTAATGCTGATTACATGGAATGACTCTGGAGAGGAACCTGGGTATTAGGTTTCTGGACATTTACTTGTACTGAAGCTGGGGCTTTCAGACTTGCTTGTTCTATATTGGCATATTATGAAATGGTCCTTTCGGCTGGAGCATCTGGACTCCTGTGATCTACTTTTATTTATGCTTTTCAGGGTGCCTTGGGCATGTGCTCGTGATGCCTACCTTAGACAGGGGAAGAACAGGCAAAGTCTTGATGCTGTGGAGAAGGCAGCATTCTTCGTCTCTCTGGATGACACAGAGCAGCGTCACAATCCAGACAACCCAATCGAGTCATTGCGCAGTTTTGGGAAATCCCTGCTGCATGGCAAGTGCTATGACAGGTATAGTCGAAAGGAAGATGCCAACAACTTCTAGTTTAGCTTGAGTCGTTTGTTTGGCTTACTAAAAATATTTTCTTTTCAGGTGGTTTGATAAGTCTTTCAACCTGATCGTCTACAAGAATGCAACCATCGGCTTGAACGCAGAGCACAGCTGGGCTGATGCTCCAATCATAGGCCACCTCTGGGAGGTATGTACATACATAGTCAATATTTCTAAGACTCCAGTCTTGTATGTTCTACATTGTTATGATGTGTTCTGCATATAGTAGTCAGTACAACAATATGTACAGTATAATTTTTTCCCAAAATGATATTTTAAAGCATGTTCTGGCAACTGATACCATCAAGCTTGGTTACACAGAAGATGGCCACTGTAAAGGACAGCCTCACCTCAACCTCCCTGGACCTCAAAGGTTACAGTGGACCATCCCACCTGAGGTACATCACATACTTAAACAATATCCCTGTAAAGCAGGATTTAGTACCATGTGGACCGTTTTTACTACATATTTTATAAAAAAACCTGTACTTGATACATGTTCAAGAACACATTATTCAATCTTAAGTAATTTTCAAATTTTGTTTTCATTTAAATAATAATGAACATATACACCTAATTGTGTAAGTTTGTCATAACTGGTAAGATTAAGCCTTGGGAAAAATACAGCCTTCTGATCCCTTATATAAATCATGATATGTAGTTGATACAGAATGCATGATACAAAATGCATGTTGTGGCATATTGTTATATAATGAATCACTTTATACAACAACACTGTTGAGTTGTTTACTGGTTTAAGAGGAATAAAACACACCCACACTTGCTGTGTTGTGGAAACAACCACTTCATGGCTGTAACTCTGATTGGCTTTAGACTTTATTTCATCACCCTGTCATGGTGTATTTCCAACAAAATTATTTCCTGTCTTGTTTTATACCTTATTTGCCATATCAGACCAGTTGTTAGTTGCGGAGTATATTGTTATGTTCCCTGTTTGCCTTTTAAAACCTCAAAACAGCTCACCAGCAATTTATTGGTCTACCGTGTACACCATTTCCCGCTATGATTCACACATTCTCTTCTTTCTGTGAATACTATCCAGTGCCAAACCATGATCGCCAACTCCCTGTCCGTGGCTCAGGCTTTGGCTGATGATGTGGACATGGTCATTATCCCTTTCCAAGAGTTTGGTAAAGGGCTGATCAAGAAGTGCAAGACCAGCCCAGACGCCTTCATCCAGATTGCCTTGCAGCTCGCCTACTTCAGGGTGAGCTCACCAAAACAAGAGAAAGTTGTTGTTGTTGTTGTTGTTGTGAATGAGATGTGTTACAAAGCTTGCTGTCTGCATTTGCATGTCCAAAATAAACAGGGGGCAAAACTTGCAAACAGTTGATAATGTGGATAAAATGATAATGGACAAAACAATATATATTTTCAGCTAGTTATTTATTTTAATAGAATTACTACTAATAAAGTAGAACATAGAAAACATAATATATTTAGAAAGTAAGATATAAATATTATTTTGGACTAATACTGGATGCCCATGATCTTTGCGCCCTTAAATGATCCTGGGTTAAAAACAGGCTTAATTCTGTCATGGGAATCACAGCAGTGGCACTGTGGAACACTTCCAGAAATCATTGTATGTGAACACAGTTTGCAGAGATGCAAGCTTTTAAACTGAGTACCGATAACAACCAGGATGGTCCCTCTACCCTTTAGTCTGGAGGACGTGGTGTCCGTATTTTGCAAAAGGAAATTCAAATTTCAAGTTTCCACTGTGCCACAGTCCATTTTAAACTGGCTTTGGCTCAGAGAAGATGGCAATGTTCTGGATCGTGTTTACATGCCTTCTTCATTGCATGACAGCGCTTTAACCTGCATTTGTGATGGCACTGCAAAAATGTGTTAACATATCTCTTACTTTACATGTTTGCCTGTGTCTCAGGACCAAGGGAAGTTCTGCTTGACCTACGAGGCATCTATGACACGCCTTTTCAGAGAGGGTCGGACTGAGACGGTGCGATCGTGCACCATAGAGACCTCTGCCTTCGTCAAGGCCATGGTGAACAATGAGACGGTATTAAACTTCACTTTGCATCATCTCTGGCATTTTGAAAGATTGAATCATTTTGTGTTGATGTGTTCACATGGCTTTGAGCATAATGTTACTTAGCTGTCATTCGTGTGTGATGAACAAGTCTCAACATCTTTCTTGCGAGTACAAACATCTAAAGTGTCTTCGCCAAGCACAAGGTGGCATTCACACTAATTGGCAAGCAGATGATCAGCGGGTGCTGTCGCTTATCAAAAACATGTCCCATAATCTGTTTTTTGAAGGTTGCGTGCTGCAAGTTTTTCACACTGCATGATTTAATTTCAGGATAAATTCGGCCACTAAATATTACTTAATATTTTTTTGGATTTGTAAAGCCTTTATTCTTTGGGTATTAAAAGGCTGCAAACTGTAAACTGCACAGTGTTCTGGCCAGACATTTTATCAGGGCTCCACCTTCTGCCCTCCGGTGCTTGTGTTCTGTGCTCAAAGCATAACACCAGGCCCGTATTTATATGCACCCTCTTCTCAAGTAATGCAAAGTGGGCGGGGAGTTTAACTGGGCTCAAATTTTAGGTGAAGCGACTACCAATCACAGTGAAAGGATACCACTGATTGCTAGATGCTGCTGAACACTGAGTTTCCCAAAACAATTTATTTATTTACAATAATAGATTATAAATCTTCAGACATGAGCTTGAAACTCCTGTCTGCCTGACATGACTACAATATTGGAACACTGTTATTATATATTTAACTTTATAGCCCTGTGCACTGTGGTGAAGTTCATTAGAGCTGTGTGTGTGTGTGTGTGTGTGTGAGTGACTGATTTTCCCCAAACACTGTTTCCCACTATGCAGAGACTAAATTTGTATATGCAACTCATGTTTTATTTTGGTTTTTACTTTCCTCTCGCTTGTGTGGTTTGTGTGCTTGTTGAAAGCGCATGAAGTGTGATTAGCTGTTAGCGGAAAAAATATACAAGTATTGCTTTTATTCACCAGTTTAAATGGCCAGGGGATAAATATACCCTTTAAGATTTGGTAGTGACTAGTATTTTTGAGAATGGTCTTCAAGTGGCCCCAGTTTGATTTTTACGCATTTGGCAATCTTGCTACTGACAGTCCCAAGTGAGAAGCGGAGCCACGTATGAGAAATTACCAGGATGAGGATGCCGGATATTTAAATACATTTCACAGTAACAGAAATGTAGCTTGTGTGTGAACATTTACACATATTTTAATCCCACAAAGTATCTTGGGTCTGAAGATACAGCTGGTTTAAGATTACTAGCAGTGAACAGATTCACATTACCGACAGGTTTTTTTTTTATAAACAAAATACCTTTATAGAACAAAGAAAAGAGCCTGCTTCATAGTGGTGACATAAATAATTGGTGCTACTGATAATAACCTGAGCACAGATTTCCTCCTACCCAACACGCCACTGTCTTCTTGCAAACCAGCAAGGGAAAATGAAAAACAACCAAAAAATGTATTATTATTATTTTTTTTAGTCTAGTATGCTTCAAACTTTGCTTTAATTAAGTTGTACACTGCCCAGCCAAAGAAATATTTTTGGGACTTTTAGCCTTGAATACAGCACACAGTTTCTGTGTAGTGTTTGCATGTACTCCGTTGTGGTTTCCTCTGGGTGCTCTGGTTTCCTCCCACAGTCCAAAGGCGTGTACATTAGGCTAATTGGCTGTTCCAAATTGACCCTAGATGTGAGTGTGTATGGTTGTGTGTGTGTGTATTGCCCTGTGATGGTCTGTCGAGCTGTTCAGGGTGTACCCCACCTTCGCCCTGTGTCGGCTGAGATAGGCTCCAGCCTCCACGACGTAGGATTAAGTAGTTTGGCAATGAGTAAGTGAGTGAAAAGAAGGTGGATATAAGCAAGAGATTACATGTCTTTAATGTTTGTTTATTTTATTTATTTTTTAAAATTGTTTTTAAGTGGCTAATGTTGTAATCTAATTGATTGGTCTTGAACATCTTCTGGACCACTCACTGGAATATATGACTATAAATGTATTAAGATTTCACTATTTTCCTTGTAATCACTTTTTTTCCTTTCTTTAGAGAGAAAAGAAACTGAGTCTGTTGAAGCAGGCAGCAGTGAAGCACCAGCAAATGTACCGCCTGGCTATGACCGGGAAGGGTATCGACCGCCATCTCTTCTGCCTTTATGTAGTCTCACAGTACTTGCAGCAGGACTCTCCTTTCCTCAAAAAGGTAAAATGTGAATGAATCTCAGCGCAGGTATAAATGCTGGATGTGTTGTGTTTTTTTCTGTTAATCTAAACCTTTTGAAATACAAAGACTACATTTTTATTTCTTGTTATACGGTAACTTGCTTGGTGTTGCAGTTACATAAAAAGCAGCACAGAAGTATCTACACATTTAACCTCATTATGCAATCCATTTTCTATGAAGATTTATTTTGGGCATGCTCCCTACCCTACACAGCTCCTTTCTATTGCAAACTGGCAAATTACAAAAGACATTGTATGTATATGTTTGTGTAGCTATTTATGTTTGAGCCTTAGACTAGATCACACTGAGCTTGTTTGTCTGTATGTACATTCTGTATATAGTTCCATTAAAGCCTCCGCGTCATCAGTCTGACACCATCACACCCTCACACCCGTGTTGTGTGATGTATGTACAGGTGCTGTCTGAGCCTTGGCGGTTGTCTACCAGTCAGACACCACTGCAGCAAGTGGAGCTGTTTGATCTGGTGAACCATCCTGAGTATGTTTCCAGTGGTGGTGGTTTTGGCCCAGTAAGTCAGCTGCAGTCATTTTCATGGTTTTAAGGAATTTTTAAAATGAGTCATTTTTAAGAGCTCGTTGAGATGGTGGTGCTGCGCTTCATCAGGATAATGTTTAACTATTTACCGTTTTATACTTTCAATGATTCAAATAAATCTCAAACACTTTCACACATTAATTATATATTCTGTATAATACAATATCAATGTTTGCTCCAGCTCTGTCTTCCTGTATGTTATATAATGTGTTTGGAAAACTGTAGGGGAGGTAACATCATGAAAGTAATAGCTGTTATCAGTCATAAGCCACCCTACATGGGCAAAAATTTGTGGACACCTGATCATTATTCCCATGTATGCTTGTTGAACGCTCACTCACTCAACAAACCACTTAATCCTACTATTAGGGTCGTGGGGCAGCTGGATCCTGGACAAAGGCGGTGGTACGCCCTGACCATTGCAGGAAAGCACACATACAACTGTTCACACTTAGATCCACACCTAGGGGCAATTTGGAACAGCCAATTAGCCTAATGTGCATGTCTTTGGATTGTGGGTGGAAACCGGAGTACCCAGAGGAAACCCACGCACGCACAGGAAGGACTTGCAAACTCCACACAGAAACACCCAAGCTCAGGACTTGAACCCAGGACCTTCTGTGAGGCGGACGTGCTACAATGCCGCTCACTTGTTATACATCCTATTCCAAAACCATGGACATGAATTTGGAGTTATTCTGTCTTCTGGCGAGCATTTCGACCAGATTTTGGAATATGGCTGTTTGGCCTTGTGCTCTTTTAGCCATAAGAGCATTTGTGAGGTTGGGCGCTGATAGCAGGTGAGAAGGCCTAACCTGTAGCCAGTGTTCCAGTTCATGGCGTATATGTTCTGGGTTTGAGGTCAGTGTTCTGCATTAACATGGACAAAACCATGTCTTTATGTAGGTTATTTAGTGTGTGGTGCATGTCTTATTTGGGTGAGAACACGTTACTTCCTGTGAAGGGAAATTAAAATGTTACAGTATGCAGCAGAATTCTAATCTATTGTGTGCATTTAACTTCATGACAAGCGTTTGGAGAAGATTTACATAAGGGTATGACTGGTCAAGTGTCCACATACTTTTGGCAATATTGCATATGTGTGTAAGTGAATTCTTGTATATTGAAAAATGTAAGTCAGGTACTAAACAATGTAATGTAAACACTTGAAGGAATGAACTGAGCATTTTTGAAAATTGTAATTGATTACAGGAAGGGTTCCTGTAAATTCTTAAAAGTATTAAAATGCATTCGTTCATCGAAAAATAAGGTCTTGATTGGTATTAAAATTATTTAAATTTTCTTTCAAAAGTCTTAAAAATGCAAAGACAAGGGAAGTAGGATTTATGAGTAATTTATTCTGACAGTGCAGTTTAAAATCTCAAAATAATTGGTACAATAAAACATTAGTATACTGAATGCTGCTTACATTACTGTCAGACACACAAGCTTTTATTAAGGTTGGGTTTAATTCTGCATCAAGTGCTAAAGTGTCTGAGCAAAATTCATAAAAGTGAACTGAAAATCATTTAAAACACCATAGCTGTTAAAGTTAATTTGATTTATTAGATATACTTTGAAACTTGAAAAGTAGCAGGTCTTTTACAAGCTCGTGCTTTGCTCTACAGGTGGCTGATGATGGTTATGGAGTAGCTTATATAATTGTGGGAGAGAACCTCATTAACTTCCATATCTCGTGCAAGTATTCCAGTCCAGAAACGGTGAGTATGCTGGCATAACAGAACTTTTTTTGCATAACAAGTGTGTTGAGCACAATTACACTGCTAGTGTTAGTAAGAAATGACTGGAGTGTTGACTGCAAGTGCTTTTTAATGTTTTAAATGCAGGACGCTGGACGCTTTGGCAGCAACATCAAACAGGCGATGCTTGACATGTTGGAACTGTTCCAGCTGGAACCAAGAGTGCAGAAGTGACAAGGCGATGCTTTATCTCACCCAATTACCTTTGTCTTCTTTGTGTAGTATTGTTCTGATGGGTTAGAAATATTATTTGGACTTATAAGTGGAGGGATTTAGTGTTTTTGCTTGATGTGAACATGATGTATGTTTTACAAATAGACAGCAGATTGACTGAGTGTGTGTTGGCTCAGTAGCTTTAAGATTTGGCCGTGCCATTATAAGCACTGTAACCAACCAGCTGAAGCCAGACAAGTGTAAGAGCCAAATGGTAGCCATGTTAAACAAAACGAAATTAATTTAAATTTAAAGAGTAATTTAAGAAGGCAGTGACCTCATTCTTAACACTAACGTTCAGCTTTGAAAGATACTGAGCTCTGAAACCACACCGTCTAACAGTCTGCTGACATTTCAGCTTATATTTCAGTGGACAAAATAACCGCCTAAGCATAGGTCAGTGAGGAAGCAGTTCTTTTTACCTTGGCTAACCCCTCAATGTGGTTAATGGCGTCATTGTGGTAAAGCTTACTCAAAGTGATTTCAGTGGAATCGGGCCTCATTGGCTCTCCAGCTAACAGTTTTCAGGCACACATCTTACATTAATGAGTCATGCATTAATGAGTATGTATTACTGTAATATATTAAGTAGCATACAGTTATATGAGCATTATATATATGGAATGAATAAACTGAAGTAAAGAGGTTTGAATACATTTTTTTTTGTTTATTGTAGATTTTAAAAAAAATTTATAGGAAACTGGCTCTCGCTTAGAAAGCTTTAGCATAAAGGAGATATAGTACATCTTGTTAATGTGCATTATTATTCATGCAAAATGTTTTCTCATTTTTGGTTGGTGGACAGCCATCAAATAATTCTTGGTATTCTTCCACGAGCTGACTCATCCCTCATTGACATCGAATAAGTTGAATAAAGTTTAGATGTTTTGAATAAATAAAATATTCATAGAATTCGGCTTTTGTATGATATGGACAGTTATCCTGCTCTCAGGGGGTCTCCGCATCAGAAGGTAAAACCCTGTTGATTTGAATAGTTCTCCATATCATAGCCCTTTTTTATTTGTAAATTTTTTTTTGTTTTTTTTTGTTTTTTTTTTTTTTGCGTTAGAGGTAACCATTCTTCTATTTGTTTAGTTGAAATAATGTACATTTATTTTTATTCTGTTTTTGATTTTGTTAAAATGATTTTAAAAAACTGTTAATCAGCTAATTATTTATTTAAGTTTAATTTTTATTTTTTTATTTTATTTTATTTTACATGTACTTTAGTGCTTGAATTTAACAGAAGTCATAAGCTAAGAATGACAATTATGTTAATCTACTAATGCAAGTTTAAAATAAAAATAAAAATAATGGTTCCTTATGTAAAAAGGCAACATCAGTTGTTTCATGATTGGGTGGAGGTGTCAGTAAAAGGAAGTCCTATTCAGATGTTAATGTTATTAGGAAATGTTGCTTTGTTGTACCTGTGAAGGCTATTTCTCATGCTCTGAGACCAGATTTGATTGCAGGTTTGAGAACCAATGTCCACGACAGGTGTTACTAGGCCATGCAATACACTATCTGTCCTGCTTATATCCATCAGGATCATAGAGGAAGCTGGAAACAATCCCACTTGACCTTGGGTTACATCCTGAAAAGGTTGCCAGCCTATTGTGGATGGACACAAACAAACATTCACCTACAACCTATTCTTCTTTTCTTTAGACTGTGGGAGGAAACCTGAGTACTCAGAGGAAACCCCATTCAAGTATGGCGAGAGCATACAAATAAGTTGCTTGGATGGGATTCAAACCCAGAACCTTCTCACTGTATGGTGAAAGTGCTAACCAATGAGCTACTCTGCTACTATAAATGATATTGACTGATTCAATATTCATAGTGAGCTCCAACCTGTCTTGCCTTTGACTTTTCTTAAGCCTGGTATGATTCTGTACGTGTTATCTCTGCATGGGGAAAAGACTTTTTCAAATGATGGCCCATAGAAATTGAGGTCTCCCATGAATGATGCGCAGACATTCAGTACACATACAAAGATTTGGATCATCACACTCATCTTCAATGTTACATGTTGTATAACTACTAAAGTGGTAGCAGTGAACAAAGTGCCTTAGTTTTCCTTTATGTTAAAACAGTTGACTGAAACAGAAATAAAATATGCACATCACTTAACTTCAGCACCAGATTAGAGATAACAGATTAAGAAAAAGATGAACACGAGTCTGCATTTATCATTTTCTTTTTTTCTGTTTCAGCAATAACGAGTCTATCCACCAAAGCACATTTCACCATGCATTCCTAGCTTTCAAATCAGTTCTGTCTCAACATATTGCTTAGTTTAAAAGAAGAAGAAGCAGGAGAATAGAGGAATGTTGGCTGGAGATCTTCTTAAAGCTGACATGTTTTCTTGAACAAAACCACATATTTCCTCATCCAAACCACTTATCAGCTGAGCACAATCCATTTTACTGACCGTTGCCTTTTTGACCCTCACAGGTAGGTTATGCACAACACATTTTTCTCTAACTTCTTTTCCTTTCCATTTTTTTTTCCTAAATACGGTGTAAGATGAATTATATAAGCAAAACTGTTAGTGGAGTGTAACATGGTTTAGAGTAATAAACTTGGCTTTGATCCGATTAGGCTACATAAATAACAACCTGACTGCTTTTTGGCCAAAAGAAGAATCCCAGATCATGGGAACATAAAACAGAACTCAAAATAAGTACAGATTTCTTAGTCTGTCTCTGTACTTTCTACATCAAGGATTACTCACTCATTTGCAGCACTGCTTAATCCTGTTAGGGTCATGGGAAGGCTGAGCCCATCTTAGCTGACACTGGGTGAAAGTGGGGTACTCCCTGAACTGCTCCCCAGACTATTGCAGCACCAACATATACACACACAACCATTCACATTCATACCTAGGGGCAATTCAGAGCTGCCAATTAGCCTAATGTGCATGATTTTGAACTGTGGGAGGAAACCTATACATGCACAGAGAGATCATACAAACTCACATAAACGCCTGAGCCCGGGGCTCTTTTTTGCTAAAAATCAATGCATATATTAATGTGCAAAAATATAATAATTAATAAATATTTTTATATATATATATATATATATATATATATAGTGTAGGCCTTTGTTGATTTTCTTTAGAGGTCCAAGCATATTTCATCACTCCACTTCATCACTCCAATACTCATCACTCCTCATCTTCATCACTCCTCTTCATTATTCCACTTCAATACTCTTCTTTATCTCTCCTTCCTCTTTGTCACTATTACTCCTTATTACTCCTCTTCATCACTACTCTTCACTATTCCACATCAATATTCTTCTTTATCACTCCTTCCTCTTCATCACCATCACTCCTTATTACTATTCTTCATCACCATTCATACTCTTCATTAGTTGCCTTGCTTGGACCCCGGGAATCGCTGCTTGTAGGAATTTTAAATGCGTACCCAATATAGTGTTAATATAAACCAGATTACTACATTGCAATACAAGCTGTCATATTTCGTCTTGCCACTGGAGGGTGTCAAAGTGCAGTAATCATATAATTGTCACTGAAACAAAGAAAACAAAACATAAGAAACATAATTCTTGTTTATGATTGATTCTGGAAGAACAGAGCTTCAGTGTAACAAAACATCACTTTTACGTAATCGAGGGATGATGGGGGATCTGTGGCTTTTAAAGGATGGAGCCATGGCCTGTGGCACAGATGTGCAACTGCAATCTAAGTAAAAAAAAATTCTAGTCTATCTCTTGTGATTCCACTGATCTGGCTTAGACGGAGGAAAGTCTAAAAAGTCAGTCTTGTACTGAGTCATTATGGGTTGCGTCAAAGCTTCCACCAAAGCAATATAGAGACAAATGAAAGGAAAAACCAAGTAGTAACATATTGAGCCACAACAAGCCAGCAGAGCAGCGTTAATACACCTTGGCTTCAATTTTCTGGAACTGTACAGCAGGAATTAATCCTGTTCTTCCAAAAGTTATACTCTCAAATGGTGTTCTGATGATCCTGTTGGAGAACATAGCTTCATGATGTCCCTTAGATGTTCAGTTGAATTGAGAAACGGTGTCTGTGAAGACCATAAATTCCCATTGGTTAATATTCATCAAGTCATTCAGTGAAGCTACATACCCTGTGGATGGGGAGAATGTCATCCTGGAAGACACCACTCCCATCAGGGTAGTAATGTCTCATTATAGTGTCACTTAGAAGAACTTGATGTTGATTTGCAGTGGCATTTTTCTCAAAGAGGACGTTTGGAGCCACACCATGCTAGCAAACAACTGGCACTCATGTTTTCTACATTCATTTATTCTGGTTATATTATCACTTGTCTGTAGGCCTGTGTACTTTGGCTGCAACCGTCAGGCCTGAGGGAGTACACTAGGGGGAGGATACACAGGCTCGAGCTCCATCTAGCAGGAAAATAGTGGTTCTGAGAATGCCTTCAGGGGCATGTTGAGACACGTTCCCTGCTCATTTTATAATATCTATGCTCAAATTGAATCCTAAATGTGCAATTACATGAAAAACCATGAATTCGGTTTATTACAGAATTTCCACACACAAAAAAAAGCAGGAAAAAAACATGTCTCAGCAATTCTATATATTCTATTCTATATCTAGACTTTCTAAACTGAATTCCGTCTGCCTTTAAAATACCATGAAATGTTTCCATTTGAGAAAAGTCCCTTGTTCACACTACAAGTATTACAGGGTGTTAAAACCAATCCAGGCTGACTGCAGGCTGCCATCCAGGCCACTTTGGGCCACTTGAAATCCACAGTGCTGAATTAACAGCTACAACATTGAATTAACTCTCATAACATAGCATTAACACGTACTTCCAGTGTTCTTTTGTGCCTGCTTGGACTTGTGACCCCTACTAGATGTTAATTGAAAACCCAGGGTAACTCTCCCCCCCCCCCCCCTTCCCCCCCTTTTGTCTGGCTACAGGTACACAGTGGTGCACCATCCCATCCACACCATCAGTCACTTGGTATTTCTCGCTGGTGAAGGTGAATTCTCACTGTTGTGTGTTTGCATACACTGGAATGCGTCCCCCAAACCCCCCGCTTTTGTTATGGTGAGAAGCAAGAATGTGGTCTACCCTCAATTAAAATTCCTTTCACTGACCTCTTGTCAAAAGGTAGGCCATTTTATAGCAGAAAGCCTATTTAACTAAGAATGCGCATGGTTACCTGCTGTACAGTTGTCTTGTCTACTAAGGCTGAGCATGCATATGAATGCAGGGTGCAAGCACACACACACACACACACACACACACACACACACACACACACACACACCATTTAACCCTTATTCCAGTGTTCAGTAAAACCAGGTTTGTTTTTCAGGTTATTTTAGTCTAGTAAAGTGTTCATGCTGTATTGACATCAATTTCCTGGAAGGTCTCAGATCAATACATCCATATGTAATAATATTATTGTAATTGCAGCACTGTACAGGTTGCCATAAAGTGTCAAAATCATCACATCAATACCAAGAACTAAATAATCACTCTAGAATGAATTAGATTTATATAAGTGTTGGCTCATCATCATAACAGGTTAAGACGGTGTGTTCATCTCATATGCTGCATAATCTGACAGATGTCAACTTAGAGGCTGTTATAACGTGACTCTACTCAAGTTCTCTCCTGTCTCGCGCCTCACACATGCGCACGGGGCCAGCTCGGGGTTCAAAGTTGCCAGATTGATATAATTCACGCAAATTATTTAGTCCTGTTTTTTAGAGAGAAGTCTGCTGCAATGTGTCGAAATGTTCCGTTTGGTGTTGCTTTGTGGTTGGTTCTGTACATAGAAGGCGTTTTGTTCGTGACCTAACATTCATTTGGGACAAGAAGACGTTGCGGGTGTTTTTCACTGATTTGGGCGGGGTTCCTACGGAATCTGGCAACTCTGCTCGGGGGCAGATAGGGGCGGAGGGGTGGGGGCAAGTATAAAATGCCTCTCGCTACCAAGCCGCCCCCGACTTTGTCCTGTGAACTTCGTGTAACAACCTCGAGCATCACTCACAATCGTGACCGTCCTCATCATCCCGCCCTCATCCTCATCCTCACCATCCTCATCCTCATACTAATGCAGCAGCGTGGAAACTAAAGCTCGCGCGGACACTTTTATAGATATAAATATAGATATAGATATAGATATGTACAGGATAAAGGCGATGGAGGAGCAGAAAGTCAGCGCAGATCATACAGTGTGCAGATCTTGCAGAAGAGCCGAAGGACACACAACAAAGGTAAGAGCATGCAAACTCTTTCATGTTTGTTTATTTATTTATTTTTCATGTGCATGTGTGTGTTTTATCCTGATATATTTCACCACCACGACTGCCTTCAATGCAAGTCAGACAGGACCTAAATCAAGCATGTTACCTGAACAGACCTCAAGCATCAATGACACACAGATGTTAAAGATGCTGCCTGCTGTTTCCTAGACAAGAGAATCAACTCTTAGTGTTTTTAACAATTCAATCCCAACTTGCTCTTTCACTGTGTTATAATCACAGATTTTTTGCTCTTATTGAAGCTTTTGTCTTGAATTATGGCACAAATAGTCTACAAAATTAATGACTACCTGTTTATACAGGTCGCCATGCTTGTTTTTGGAGATGCAGGGTAAAAATCTCCAGTGGTTAATTAACTCTTACAGTGTTGAATCAACTCCTTCAATGTTCATTTGTGTCCAGCTGGACTTACATAAACACGTGGGTGTTAACACTGGGGATTTCACCAACCTAGTACTCCTCTGCTGTGACTGGAACAGATGCTTCAAATAATATGGAAACTGTATTTGCCTTGCGCACACACACACACACACACACACACACACACACAGACACAATGATTCACACTTACACTCACACCTAGGGGCAATTTGGAACAGCCACTTAGCCTAATGTTCATGTTTTTGGAAATACAGGAGGAAACCGGAGTACCCAGAGAAAACACACTCAAGCACGGTGAGAACTCCATACAGAAATGCCTGAGCCGAGCCTAGGACCTGAACCCAGGACCTTCTTGCTGTGAAGCAGACGTGCTAACCACTACACCACCATACTGCCCCATAATAAACATTTACTTAGTAAACAGCCCATGAACATATGTGTCGTTTTCTCTAGCGGGAATATAAAAATTTTGAATTTTTGTTCAGTTCTTTTCCGGCAGTACATCAGGCACCCCCTCTTAACTCCTCCATGTTCCTGTCAACGATTTTCTTTTGCCTGCTTTCCCTCACCAAATGCCACAAAATCTGAGGTTGCCAGGTTTATCAGAATGATGTGTTCAGGGGTTTTCCTATTGATGGTCTCTATGGTGAACATCTGAGCTCCACATGAGGATCTCTCAACTGAGTCACAGCTATCAGAATTTTAATGCAGATGTGGTGAAATGAAATCGATGCTGTATTAACATTTAAACAAGCCCCGAAGTGCTTTGGCTTCATCACTGTTTACATATTGCATGTTGCTGTACAGATGTATTAATGGGTGTCTGTTACCTCAAAGTGTTTTATGAGTCAGACACTTTAGGATACTTCGAGCAAGAATGTAAATAATGCTGATTTATCAGATTCTAACCAGGAGGTCCAGGCATTCTGTCAATGAGGCGTCATAGAGAATTTTAGTGGATAGAGGTGACTAATGATATTTGTGCTCCTCCTCTTTTCTTTCGTTAGATTGCTAGACAGCGATGTGTAGCTAGACTATCCTCACCTTTTACATAGTTTGTGACAACTATTGCTGACAACACAAATAGATTTTGGTCCGTGGAGATGAAGATGGACACAATGAAGACAAGGGATGAACTCGCCTCAGTCGTGAAAAAGCAAGAATTAGGAAAGTTAAAGTTCTGCATGTTAATAGTGTCAGTGAACCTCTCGACCTTATGCGAAGATCAGCTCTTAGAAGATCTCCACTCTGTGGCAGCATGTCGTGCCACTGCTTAATTGAGCTTAATTGGTTTATATCTGCAGGGAGAGAGTGCAAGTGAGTGATGAAAATGATTTAGTGAGGTGCTGCTGGAACTTGCTTAAGTTTATGCGTAAGATCTGGAGCTTTCTGTGGCAGGTTCATGTTTCCCAGATGCAGCGTGAGCCTGCAGACCAAACAGAGGTGAATCATTGTGGTCGCCTTTCTTCCTTTTCACAGAAGAGAACACGCACATTACAGTGTGCGATTTCTAAAACTGCTTTCATATTCACCATTGACTGTTTTTTCCAGACACCATTTTCTGCTCCTACTATCAAATATTTTATGAGTCATCTGCAAAATATTATGGCCTTCAATGATCTGAGAAACTTCCTGTTTACTGTAGATCCTACCTTAATGTCAGGAAATCCGTGCATCCTGATCATTTTCTGCACCTGTTTGTATTTTTCCCGTACCTGTTTACTGTGGTTAGTCTCACTCTTGCTTGTCTATATAAACACCATGTTTTCTCATGATTCAAAAGGACAATAACGTGGTTTGTGTGGCTTCATTCTACTAGATTGCTTTGGGGAGCTCTTACGCAGCATCCTCCAACACTTTCAAACAGAATCAAAGTGATAAGTAATTCAACTGGCTTTGCAAATTTTTAATTACTTATTTATTTTTTTAAGAAATTTGGTGGTATCATGTACATTTACAGCATTTGGCAGATGCTCTTATCCAGAGCGACTTACAATTATCATTTTTATACAACTGAGGGCCTTGCTCAAGGGCCCAACAGTGGTGATAGTGGGGATTGAACCGCTGACCTTCGGATCAGAAACCCATCACCTTAACCACTAAGCCACTTCAGGTTGAAGAAGTTGCATCCTGAACAGCTCGCCAGCCACATATACAACAATTCACTTGTAGGTCTTGTAGCTAATAGGAAGTGAATGTAGCTTTGTAGTTTACAAGCACTAGCTACTAGCAAACCACTAGCTATTAGCCAAATATTTTAGAAACAGACCCATTTCTTAGTGGTGCTCCAACAATTTAACTATTACTGTTGACTTATATAGACAATATTTATTCCAAGATCCAATTTTTAAAAACAACACTTAAAATCATCTGGTAACTATATATAAGATGACATGGATGCCAAATATAAAGATTCTCATTTGTTTTTTAATCTCTTAAAGATGGAGGGAAGAGCTGGGCTTAGTATGACTCGCCATGGCAGAAATTCATGTTTCTTTAGAATTGCACTGCATTGCACTTAACATTCCATTTAATGTGGGATGTAACATGTATATAATGCCCACTTAACATTAATCCCATGCTTGTGATTAATATAATTTAACATTGTGATTGTTTTACTTTAGGCATGATGGAGTAGCAAAAATTGTAAGAAGGTCCGAATTGTTCGAGTCCCTCGGTGAAGGCACTTCTGTGTTTGCACATTCTCCCCGTGCTTGCGAGTGTTTTCTCCAGGTACTCTGGTCTCTTTCCACGGTGCAAAGACTTGCACATTAGGCTAATTTTCTGTTCCAAATTACCCTGAAGTATCAGTGTGAATAGTTTTGTGTGTGTGTGTGTGTGTGTGTGTGTGTGTGTGTGTGTGTGTGTGTGTGTGTGTGTGTGTGTGTGTGTG
>JAOUQZ010000035.1:9608977-9630485 GCA_028564935.1 Neosilurus hyrtlii
CCTACTGAGAACTTTTGGGCCCTTCTTAAGCAGGAAATGTACAGTGAAGGTAAACAGTGCACCTCTCTGAACAGTGTTTGGGAGTCTGTGGGTGCAGCTGCAGATGGGTTACTAGCCTATATTGCATGTTTTATATTTGTTTTATATTTGATGTAATTTCCTGTGGCATTACTAACTTGTGCTCATAATTATTTGTGTCATCAGAGCCTAACCAGCCACTGCTGCAACAGAAGACACAGCATTGTTTTTGTGCTGCCTTCATGTTTTTATACTACTGTACTTCTGGTACGGCAGTGGTGGCCATCCGAATGTTGGGGGTTCAAGCCCCACTATCACTGGGATGTTATCAAAGCTAACTGGGTTATCAAAGGCCAGCCATGTCTCTCACTGTCTATGGTGAGAGGCATGTAAAAGAACTATTGCTGACTTTTGTAAAGAGTAGGCTGCAGCGCCAGCCACCATGCGAACCTAATTAGGATTAAGTGCTTCAGAAAATGAATGAATGGATGAACATGCTTCTAGTTCATCATGCAAAAAAACAGATCATGCTACTCTATACTTTAATCCTAATAGGGTTGCAGGGAGACTGAAGCCTATCTCAACTGTGAACTCTGTGAAGGCAGGGCACACCCTGAACAGCTCACCAATCCATCACAAGGCCAACACACATAACCATTCACACTCACACAGCCTAATGTGCATGTGAGAACATGTAAACTCCACATATAAACATCCTCGCCGAGCTCAGGACTCGAACTCACCACTTTTTTGCTATGAGGAAGTCACCCACAGCTGTCACCCAGCTGAGTATTTATTCAGCTTTTTTATTTTTATTTTGCTATACTGTGTGAATCCCGCAAGGGTATCTATTGCCTCCACATTTAACCCATCCAAAGTGAGCACACACATTCGGAGCAGTGGGCTGTGACACACATTGGGAGACCCGTAGAACTGTTGGGGGTTAGGTGCCTTTCTCAAGGGCACTTCAGCCAAGGTGGAGGAAGGAAAGGTGCAGCTCACTCCCCCACTGCCACACATTTCTTCTGCTGGTACGGGAATCAAACCAGTGACCTTTCAGTCCCAAAGCCGCGATTTATGTCATCATTCTGAATGCTTATTTACTAAATTAGCAGTACACTAGACTCCAGTTCAATTTCTCCTAGATGTTTACACCATCTGTATTAATATGTTATATTTTTTATCCACCAATTTTGGAGGGCTGTTAACAACATGTGGTTATCTTTGAAATATAGCCAACATGTGTCAGTTAATATATTCCGCTTTACATGATGCATCATGTATATTGCTGTATGTAAATCAAACATTACTAATGAATATGAATACTAATGAAATCTTACAGTATATCATAAATTATATTTAATTAAAACTGTATCCATTTTATACATGCATGAATTTTTTGTCTTTATTACTGACTAAAGGCTACCTTCACAGAAACATGTTTCTAGATAACATGCAGAATGTGACAAATGTGGAGGATTAGAGATGAACGACCTTTGCTCTCAGAATGGCCTTGAACTGATAGGGCTATTTGATCATGTGGTGGAGAGTCTGATTGGGCAATGGTCAAATAGGTATCACAAGGGAAGAAAGGGCTTTATTCATCTTCATTATTAAATTACGCTGATTTTGCACACTGGAATATTTTGTGTGTGTATTTGCGTTTATGCAGGACAGTGGCTCACTGGGTAGCACTGTTGCCTCACAGCGAGAAACTTTTGAGCTCATATCTCGCAGCCACCTAGGGACTTACTCTGTGGACTGTGCATGTTCTTATTGTGCTTGTGGGGGTTCCCTCTGGGTGCTCCATTGTCCTCACACAGAGTCCAAAGACATGCATATTAGGTGACATGATATCTGTTAACTGCCCAAAGGTGTGAATGTGAGTGTGAGTGGTTGCCTGTCTCTGTTATAGCCGCACATAAGCTCCACACACAGTGTACACTGTAGCCTATACAAGTGACCTATGCTATTGTGAGCATTTATACTTCTGCCCTAATGTGCCTGCGTCCCTCTGCAATTACACTGCCAAAACAGTGGGGTTTCTATGCTTTTGTGTTGAGCTTCTTTATGAACTCCAAACAATGGTGACTGAACCTGATCATCATTGTGGAATTGGAGCTAATTAGTGTTGAATAACAAATAAAATAAAGTATTTTTTTTCCTATGGTCATGAGCTTTGGGTGGTGACCGAAAGAACAAGATCACTGATACAAGCGGCTGAAATGAGCTTCCATCGCAGGGTAGCATTAAGAGGAGCCAGTTGAGGTGTCTCAGTCATCTGATTAGAATGCCTCCTGAACACCCCCCTGGTGTGGTGTTTCGGGCATGTCCAACCCGGGAAGAGACCCCGGGGTCAACCCAGAACGCGCTAGAGGGATAATTCTTGGCTGGTCTGGGAACGCCTCATGTCCCCCCGGAAGACCTGGAGGAAGTGTCAGGAGAGAGGGACATCTGGACCTCACTGTTCAGGTTGCTGCCCCAGCAACCCAACCCAGGACCAAGAGGGAGAAGAAGATGATGATGATGATGTATTTTTTCCCCCACCAGGTCACCGCTACTCTTAGGGCCTCTTTATCAGAGGTAAATGTTCTTGTCTTGTTGCCAAGCAAACCAATCACACTTGTTGCATTCAGTATCACTGTGACATTTAGTGGCATTTCTGTGGTTAGGTTTGAGTCAGCCTATGGCTGGGTATGCGGCTACACCATACCTATGGTGTACATTCTATCCAGAAGTGTAACGTGTAATTCTGTATGTTGCCATCCATATTAGAAAGGATATTTGACAGAAACTTTTCAGTGAACAAATGGGGTGACAGAAGGTGAAGGGAAAATACTGGCCCATTTAAACTCAGTTAAATATTATTTTGTTTACACATTTGTTTTCTCACATTGTGTGACTGCTTGATTAAAACTAGTTTATGATATGCACAATTTCCCATTCTGTTCAATCTTTCTCATGGAAGTGTATGAACAGGAAAAGTTCTACGTATGAAGTAAATATTTGCTTGTACTTTGACAATATCTTACTAGGGACATTGTTGTGGGTAAATCAAATCTATCTAATATTTCTGCGTTTTTGATTAAGTCTCTGACCACACAGAGAGAGGGGGAAAGAAAAAGAAATAGAGTAAACAGATTGGTTTTCCCTGGCCTCACTGTAAGCTCACTGGCAATAACAAGTCCTGTGGCCTGACCTAGTTGAGCTATTTTCTGTCTTTCCATAAAAACACCATTGGATGAGGTCAGGGAGATGTTGGGGTAGAAAGCGATAGTAGGGGATTCAGTTTGAGGTCTGTTGTCTGGATGCTTGATAAATTACATCACTGTGTTGAAATTGTTCCCCACTGTGTTCCTCCACATCTCCACAGTGGGGGGAAACTGCTTTCCGTTTTGTTACCACTGTCTTAAAGGGACGTCCTGCTGATTTTTTGCCAGCTCACCACTTTCCTTTACCTTATTAGCACACTATAGTTGGGATATAACTCTTATTGCACTGCCAAGACCGCTACATCCCAGTGCTAGCATTAGTATTCAAGGCGACTATAACAACAGGAGTCCACAAGCCTGCGGCTGAATGGCTAAAACAGTCATACTGACTGAATGAGTGTTGATTAGCAAGATAACAGAATTGAGTGCAGTGGTTAAGGCTCTGGGTTACTGATCAAAAGTTTAAGGGTTCAAGCTGCCACTGTTGGGCCTTTGAGCACGGGTACTAATGATCCCTCTACACCACGGCGCAGAGTCATGACTGAACTGTGTCCTAACACCAGCTTTCGACTGATTCATTCATTCATTTGCCAAACCACTTAATCCTACTAGGGTTGTGGGGTGGCTGGAGCGTGTCTCAGCCGATTGTAGTGAAAGGCCAATATGCACACAACCATCCACACTCACATTCACACCTAGGGACAATTTGAAACAGCATATCAGCACGTGTGGAAAAGCCATGTGCATGTCTTTGGACTGAGGGAGGAAATCCCTGGAGGAACACCACATAGAAACGCCTTCTCTGAGACTGGGATTCAAACCCAGGACCTTCTTTCTGTAAGGCGGACATTCTGGCCATGTGCCACCTAGAGCTTCCTAACAGTGCAAAGAAAGAAATTTCATGATGTATATTGAAAAATAATGTATGCCTCTTATGACAACCGCCAGCATCAAAATCAGTGCAAAACAACATCAATTTAAATGGACGTATTCCAAAGGTTGAGTAAAATCTCTAGCGTGGATCATTATAACTGGAAGCATCCGTACCAGAAATGTGATCTGAGCTGGGAGAAAAACAACATAATGCTCCAACCTCTTTCTTGGCTTGAGTTGATTGTTTGTGGCCCTGGCCCCAGTTCGTGAAGAAAACACCAGCAGGATGAAATTTGGCATATAACACCGCTTCATTTTCATGGGGCCTTTGATGAGGTAAGAGAACATGTGACAGGCATCCCTCAGAGACAGTCACTTTGGGTAGACAGCAATCATTCTGCCTTATACTTCCATATCAGTGTAAAGTAAACTAAGGGTCAGGGGAGAAAGCAGTGTGAGGCAAACTATCAAAAAAAGAACAATAAGATTCATTCATTTGAAATGAAACTTATATATCCAAGTTAATCCAGGGTAATTTTTAGAGCTTTTCCTGTTTGATGCACTTGAATTCACCTTGAATCATATAAGCTAAAAACATCTATCATTTTTCTCAAGTTAATACAGATCATTCTTTGTTTAAAAAAGGGGGAGGTGGGGGAAGAGAGGGGCAACTTGTGATAGATGTTGATACTAAATCACTGGATGTTAGTAATTATCATTTACATGACAGAGAAACAAGCATTCACATGTGTGCAGGGATCTCAAAACAATCTTGCACTCATAAAACCTTAAACGTGTGGAGTGGAGCTCGAAACTCCAGAAAGAAGTGTGATCAACATCTGGGGTCATGACTCAATTGTAGAGAATTCACCAGAAACCAAGACTTCCTGCTATTGTTTTGAAGCACATGCCAACTATCATTACTGAAACAAATTGGACTAAATTTTAAAAAACAATACTGTTTAGGATTGGGAGGTTGTACAAACTACAACAATGTCACGCTGCGCTCCTCAGTCATCACATCTAAGAATTTTCGTGTTTTTTCTTATAATACAGTTGCATATGTATGGAATCTATTACTTTGCCAAGTAATAAACAACATATACAATAGATCTGTGTCACATCAATCTAGAACCACTTGCTATCAGTGAAGGTTGTGTTCACTAGAGTCCTAGCATAGCTCTAACTTGTTACTTCATGCTCAGCATGTTCAGCTAAGGCGTACAGGTTAGCATGTCTGCCTCACAGCAATAATGTCCTGGGTCAGAGTCCAGGGCTCACCAATGGCATTTCTGTGAGGATTTGGCATGTTCTTCTTGCTTGTGTGGGTTCCCCCTGGATACTCCAGTTTCCTCCCACAGTTCAAGACAAGACGCATAATAGGATAACTGGCTGTTCCAAATTGCCCCTTGAAGTGATTGTGATTATGAATGGTTGTGTGTGTGTTGTCATTGCAATGGACTGGTGAGCTATTTAGGGTGTATCTGACTTCACCCAGATTTGGCTGAGATGGGCTCCAGCCTCCCCACTATCCGACTAGAATTAAATGGTTTGGCAAATTAATGAATGAATGTTCGGCTACCCAATGTCAAGTCTTGGAGTTCCCTTTGTTTTGTGTTCGGACCTTTGTTCTGTTCTAATTATCATGTTTAGATGTTTGTTCTACTTTAGGATTACTTCTTTGGATTATCCCTGTGTTTTTTTCCTGCTGTCTCCCAGTGCACACCAATCCTTAAATTTTGACCATAGCTTCCCAAGGCCAACTCGTAAAAATACACACCCAACAACTACTGTAGCTCTCGGGTGCCATGAAGAAGCGTATTTATGTTTGTTGAGGCGGTGTTTCATCATCTACTCAGCTACTGGATCCAATCATGAGTAACTGAGTGCAATCCATAAATCTGGAAATAAGCAGAAAAGGCTTTCTCTCTTGCTGTACCATAAAATCTGACATTTCTGATATTCTCCCTCGGTATACTTCTGAGATTTAAACAAAATATCACTAGGGTTATCATTACTCACTGAGCCACTTCCATGTACCTCAGTCACACAAACATTTCAACACACACCGCAACAAACATTCCAACACTTTTAGACCTTTCAGGAAGGGTTTTTTTTTTCATCCTGTGTTTGGGATGGATCATGGGAAAGAACTCACTCACTCACTCTCACTCACTTGCTGAACCACATAATCCTATTATGGTTAAAAGGAGGTTTGTGCCTATCTCTTCCAACACTGGGCGAATGAGTGGTACACCCTGAACAGCTTGACAGACCATCGAAGGGCAACACACAAACAATCACTCACATTTACACTCACACCTAGGGTCAATTTGGAACAGCCAGTTAGCCTAATGTGCATATCTTTGGACTGTGGGAGGAAACCAGAGTACCCGGAGGAAACCTATGCAAGCACGGGGAGAACATGCAAACTCTATACAGAAACACAAAAGCCAGGGACTTGAACCCAAGACATTCTTGCTGTGAAGCGGACATGCTAACCACTGCACCACCATGCCATGATAAGGCAAGGAGGATTTTCTGTAGGTGATTGTGTATTTCATTTCCACACCCTTGCTGCTGAGAGTGACAGGCCTGAGCCAGGAATAAAGATAACATTAAGACTGATTAGAATGTTTTGAGTATGACTTTTGTTTTAAGCTACACCTTATTCAGATTTTTGCCATTAATACATAAAGGACTTGGTGGCTTTTAGGCACAGCCATCCCTCCACTTCCGATGCAGTTGTGGGAGTCTTTGTGGTCTATAGTGAGCTGATTGCAGTTACAATCAAAAAAGATGTCCAATATCACTGGCCCCATCATCAAGTTATAAGGAACAAGATTTTCACAAGATTTTGTAGTGCCGACAATGTAGTCTTCACCACAAGATCCCTCAGATCAGGGCACTATGAAGCTCTTCAAAAGGTTTTTCAGGGTTGTCTATTTTATATAATCCATTCATTACATTTAAACTGGTTTGTGATTATTCATAATGATGAATAAAAAGCTAAATCATATGAGGAATTTGTGGTTAGCCATACTAAACTGTTGACTAATGTGGATTTTTTAAAAGTTTTACAAGCTCTCAATAAAACTGAGAACAAAAGGAAAAGCAGTGAGCTCATTTCTTCAACTCCAAAAAGTAAAAGAACTGCATGGACACTTAGCCTTTGAAAACATCCACTGAAGGTTCTTATGAAGTATCAGTGCTGTGGCAGCCTCTCTTACTTCACTGCATGAGGGTAAGCCAAGAATGCTAAAACAATATTATCCTAGAGATCGCAAATTCAAGTCCAGGAGGATGCACTTAGCCATATGTGGCTGGGAGCTCATGAGAGCTAATTGGCTAATCCCTCAAGGGAAGGAAGGAAGACATATGCTTGCTTTCCTCTCAATTAGGCTATCACTAGCCAATCATGGGCATCTGAGAGCTCATGCATATCAGGGGGATAGCACCTTTCTTGTGTTACGAACATGCATACACAGCAGTTAGAAAAAATGCAGTCGGTTGACATCATGTGTCTCGGAGGAAGCCTGTCCATGCTCCCGCCCTCCCTGGTTGGTGGTAGATGTGTGTAATAAGGGAAGCATACTTTAGGGGTGTGAATTAGTCACTATTAAATTGGGGAGAAAATCGAGAAATCAGGATTGAAGTTTTGATCCGATTTTCAACAAGAGTTAATCAAGGAGAATAGGTTTGAAGCCTGCAGATTGCAGCGGTTATTTCAATTAAAGCTGCACAATTGCTAAGAAGCCTGTATGTACAGGATTGTACACATGGTACTCATAAAAAGCCAAATGTGCACTTGTGCCTCAGCATCTGTCTGGGCCTGTTAGCAGTGCATGTAACTTGGTAGAGAATTACTATAGACTCTTCTTAAGCTAAAGATGAACATTAGCGTTCAACCACAGATTCATTGTAATATTGGAAAAATCTCCCAAAGACAGCCATAGACTTTGGGGCAGGCCTCTGTTGGGAAGTCCAAGCATCTACCACATCAGCTTTAATTTCAGAGTCCACAGTTCCAGAAGTTATGTGTGACACCAGGTAGTGCATATGTCTAGACTCAAATAGCTTCCTTCTTTTCTCTCCACCTCAGTCATCAATCATCATAAAACATGGATGTTTGTGATGAGTCAGCATTTTAGGTTGAAGTACTTGGGTCAGATTCCACTCAAAAATTTGAGTTTAAATCTGTCAGTTGTGTCCGCTCTGGGATTGCCGGAGTGTGAGCATAGAGGATATCCAGTCCAAAGACTGCTTCTTTGAGATAGTCAATGCTGGAACCATGGACAGAAATATTTATTTTCTGGGGTCCTCTGCCAGTGGGTACATGAATGCAAATCATGTGGTATGGCTTATAAATCATGTTCTGAGCTGTGCATAGTGGAGCCATGAAAACTAGATGTGAAAACAAGAGAAGCATGAGTTGTGATGGGTAAAATAGACTCAAATACACTTCCAGTATGTAAGCACGGGTGTGCTAATTTTCAGATGGTGGGATGTGTAAGTATTAATACTTTTTTTACTTAAATGATGAATGTACATGCCTATTTCTTGTTGTTGAATCTGAATTTCAAACATAACCTTTACAACTAGCCTATCTGATGTACTACCCTGGAATTTACACACACGGATTGCTGAAAGCCTACAAATCATTGGATGGACATAATTATTTTTATTCTTGCCGTGTTCAGGGGGTTTTATATTTTGGACTTTCAGAAGAATCATCAGCCTGTTTGATGAATGTTAAATAAACCTCACCTGACAAAAAGCTACTGCTCACTGCACATGTACAGTGAGGTATGTTGAATTCAGTTCAATGATTAAAATTGGTAACCAGGTGGTGCATGTAGACTGCTGTTACTGGTTCTCTATCACTTCAGGATTCAAATTGGAAAATACAAATAAAAAGAGTGCACTTACCTCATGGAATGTATGAATTGCTAGTAGGCTTTAATCTCTGGAGAAAACTACTACTGGTAAAGTTCTCCAGGTTTTGGAGATATAAAAGCTGTTTTAAAAAATTCTCCAAAAGCCAGAGTTAGCAAGTAGTGAAATTTAAGACTCACTCAGGGCTGGCTGTTTGAGAGTCCTTTGCCAGTTTAATCTGTTGCTTTCCTTTGGAAAATCTGTAAAAATTAATGCTTGAATCTTTATTAAAAAGCTTTATGCACACTGAGGCACAACAGCTAATTGGCACACTGTTGATCATGGTAAAATAGTTAGGAATATTATTCAGTAATTCAGGTGTGTCCTGAACACAATAAAGGCTTTGTCTTCTTTTGCCAGCCCAAAGAATAGGCTGACTGATCAGCTAACTGGAGATGTCAGTATGAAATGGGCCTGTAAATGTAATAAGAGAGCAATAACTGGACAATTCATGATGAAAAGGGGTGTTTTCCTCACCAAGAATATATTTTTTTCTCATTTCTCTTCCACTCTTTCCCCCTCTTTCCCCTACTTTATCCTTCACTGTTTAAATGGGTTTCAAAAATTCACAAAGTCCATATAAATAAAAATATTAAAGCGATACAATCACATCCAAAGGGTCCCACCCTGTCATATTACACAAACCATAAACAGATAGTCAATGTGTCTGCAACAAAAGGGTGCAACAGTCCATAATTTGTAAATGAGTAATGTTCATGTGTCCACTCTGCAAGGCTAGATACCATTGCCAATGTTAGGCAAACACCACGGCATCCAGCAAACCACAGTAGCCACCCCACCACCTCCAAACTACCGGTTAAATAGGTAGGCATTGATTTGGACAGATCAACCACCAATGAGCACACACCACTCAATGTGGCAGAACAGGCAGTCCAAGGTGGCATGTCAACGTACTCGTCCTTCAATATGTCTACCTCCAGCACCTTATTGTCCATATGGCACTGACTACCTTCAGCTGGCAGGTGGCATGGTTGGCACTCTATGTATCAGCAACATCTTCAAGGAACAGTTTTGCTCTGGCCAGCTGGTCCCACTGAGCTTCAAGGTGGAAGGCATTCCAGACTTGAAATATACAATCTTGGATATCAACATCATGCTTAACAAAGTCTTGGTACGTGAGCTGAGATGCTGAGCAGAGACCCCCAGTGCAGTCTCTCTGGGAAGAGGGGAATTACTGAAATACACAAGTAGCACATAGTCATAAGATTGTAGGTCACCAGTCATAATCTCATTTAAAAAAGTTCCCAAAAAAAAAGAGCAGTAAGGAATCATCAATGATGGACTGAAGAAGTAAGAAGTGGGTGCTGTCCTGAGCAACACAAAAAGGTTGCTAGTGACAGGTAGCGTATATCATGGTAGCAAGCTAATGAGGAAACCCAACTCTAGGTAGTAGCCACGGAATGGATCTGAGAAATAATTTAAAAAACAGAAGTAAAATACATTCACCACAGATGAAAAGGTTAGCTTTAGCTTTAGAGTACAGCATACTTATTGCTTCGAACATGGTCACAGTCATGTGTCACGGTACATTACGCCACAGAGCATACAACAATTCACTCTCACTGCTATCCCCCAAGTGCAGCTTACTGGGTTATCAAAGGCCGGCCATGTCTCTCACTGTATATGTGCATGTAAAAGAACCATTGCTGATTTTCATCAAGAGTAGGCTGCATTGCCGTCAGCGTGTTTCTGCCCTGCGATGGCTTGACGAGCTGTCCAGGGTGTGCTCTGCCCTCGCCCAGAGTCAGCTGAGATGGGTGCCAGCCTCCCCGCGACCCTAATTTGGATTAAGCAGTTCTGAAAATGAATGAATGAATGCACATGGTTGAGTAGAATAAAATTAAGGATAGATGTAAAACAACACAACATATATCAAGTATTAAGTAATATTATCACTTTGTGAATAAGTTTGAAGATAGTGTAGATTCTCACCTTCATCTGTCTCTATCTTTCTGACACTTTGTGACCAGCAACCAATTACTGCAAGCATGCTACAAACTATTACCAGTGCAGTGAAAAGAAACAAGGCCCAGTAACCCAAGTGCTGCAGTAACATGTTAGTGCATGCAATGTGATATCCATCACTAGATTAAAATATTAGTGTTTCTGAATCTATCATCAATTATTCATTCATTCAAACATTTTCTGAACAGCTTAATCCTATTAGGGTCTTGAGGAAGTTCACACAACCATTCTTACTCACACTTGTACCTAGAGGCAATTTGGAACAGACAGTTAGCTTAAATTACATGTCTTAAGACTGTGAGAGGAAACTGGAAGACCCAGATGAAATCCATACAAGCACAGGAAGAACATGCAAACTCCACAAAAATGCTCTCGCCAAGCCCGGAACTTGAATCGAAGACCTTCTTGCTGTGAGGTGAAAGTGCTAAGCACTATGTCACCATGCCACCTCATCAATCAATTAGCTTAAGTCTTATACTGGCACATATGCCTAAAAATGCCCACATGGCTTCAGACTGTACCTTTGCATATTATATCCACCCTCTTTGCTTTTGTCATTGTATGTTCGTAATGAAATTTCTTGAGCGTCTGTTTTTAGGAGAGTAACCAGTGCAACACAGCACAGAAAACAACAGGACAGCTGCACTCCACAGCGTGGCTATCGGCCTCTCTTCAGACTAAATAAAACTGTACAGCACAAGAGGCCCACAGCTTTTCCCATGAATGCCAGGTCACTGTTTACCATAACCGTATTAAGAAATCCAGCTGTTGGGCCTGTGCTTCTCCGTGGAGCCCGGTTTAACCTCAGATGTATTCTGAGCTCCAAGAACTGAATAAAAACCTCAGTCGCTAAACTAATAGTATTCTCCTGTGGTGGTTCACATTCAAAATAGATAAGTGGAAGAGAGAGTGAGCTAATGGAAAGCTGCATTTTACGCAAAGTTCGCACGTAAGAGATTTCATTTACCATTTTTTTCTGAAACAGGCTGCTAAATTGAATGAATACTTTTTTTGCATGTTTAATATTAAAAAGTGCTGTTGAACTCAACTGAATGTGAGATCAAGATCCTAAAAAAGGACCTATGGAGCAAATGTACAGTGCTATACTGTGGAATTGTCATGGCCTTTTTTACACAAGTAAACAAAAATGACATTTATCACCCCTTACTGGACTGCTGACCTTTAAAAACCAGGCCATGAAACCCTTGCAAGGCTCTCCACATTGGCCTCCACTGTTAGTGTATGTGTGCGCCAAACTTGGTTCCTAGAAGGGTCAGTAAAGCCAAGACCTTTGTCTCCTCTGCAAGCTTGTGGGCTGCCATTCTTACACTGCAATCTGAGGCTTTCAGCACTACAATTACAACCCGACGAGACATTTTGGCTCGGGGCTACTGAGGTCTGACAGAACAGGGTTCACAGGGAAGTGCTAGCGAAGGAGAGGACTGTTTTAGTTCATATGTCCTCAAATTTGCCTCATTGTTGCATGTGCAAGTGCAGAACAGAGGATGTGGACAAAAAATGCCAATTTAATTATAGTGAATGTGTTTCCCGCTGTTTGCATGCAAAAGCTTCTTAGTGTATTTGTTGCATCCACCTACTGGAAGAAGGCTTTAATCAGAAAAGGGCATACATGGCAAATATGTGCTACAACTACAATCTTGTACCTACATTATAATCAAGAAACAAGTTGAGTTGAGTTAAAATGAGTGTTCTTCTAACTTTGCATGACCTTCAAGATAAATCCAGGGTTATCCCGGTGCTGTGTCCCTACGTTCACCCTATTCTGTTTTATCTGGGTAAATAGATCGTTGTTCAGTAAGACCTTCTCGTCATATTGCTTAAGAGTGTTTTCTTACTTTCACTCTGTGAGAAATCAATGCGCTTTCACACCGTACTCTTTAAGCCATTTGAAATTTTAATGCTGTTATATTTGAAGGGACTGTATATAGAAATTTTGTACAGTGTCTCAGAAAGTTTAAAAGCATTACAACAAATATAGGAATATTAAAATAATTAGAATAAAAAGCAACAATAAAACTGATTATTCTGATTAGGATCCTTCTTCTACAAATAATGCACCTCTTTCCTTCTCTTGGCTACTTGTGCAAATATTCCTCCCTTATAATATCTGCATCCTCTGGCTTAGTTTCCTCTCGTGTGTGAGTATGAACTCTGCTCCTGACCCTCTTGTGTGGTTGGGCAGGCGAAGGCCCGGTGTTGGCACAGGGCACCATCCTGTTCCTTTATTTCGCTGTTGATCTGCAGGGTGTCTCTCCGGCTGCACGCAAGCCACTAGCACATCCGGAGTGAATCACGCGTTCAGTGCGAAAAACAATCATCACACAGGCTTACCTTACACAGGAGATGTAGTAAGGATAAAACATGGCCACATCGAGGGAAGACAGGGTGATTAGCAAACCGTGAGTGGGGAACTCAGTAACCTACAGACAGATGATGTTGATGTTTTAAAGGAAAACACAGCTTTGTATTTAGTAACTATGCAACCATGAAACCTACATGAGGTAAACAGAGATGACAGCCTTGACCTTACTGTGCACAGGGCTCTCATCCATTTTATGTACATTCATATACTTTGGCATACTTGTACGTATATGGGCTACATGGAACAAAACTCCTTGGGAAGTGTGAGAAGAGCAGGAGGCCTATTCAAGTGAGCTTATTATTCTTTGATAACCAGTGTTTTGCTTTCGGTCTCCCTAGTGCTTTCCATTAAGGAAGGAATCACCTTGGCTTTGCCAAGACTTAACCAGAAACAGGCTTCACGGATGGCTAATTGAAGCAATCTGGACCTCCGTGTTCTATAGAATGCAAAATATGTGGTAAATTTCAGCATTAGCTGCAGTGTTTATTTAAAAATGAAAAATACAGTGCAGAATAAGTTACTCTGTCTGGAGATATTCAATGCTATTACATGAGAAAGACATGGCAATCTCCTGACTTTTTTTTTATCTCAGGGAATTTATTAGGGGAAAAAAATAAACTTGACCTAATTCGCGTTACGGCTGTACAGAAGTTGTGCCTGTCGCGTGCTAAGGGAATATATGGTGAAATGGGGACCACATTTGTTTTTGTCTGCATTGTGTGGCACCCACCCAGCCTGAAATAGAATAGCCTTTTTAAAAACTATGTGTTTGTAGACAGCTGAGTTCCAAAAATAACATATTTCTTACACATTATCACTGTAATGGTAGTCCAGAGTGTCTTTCCTTTGTAATGTGCCATATCTGGAATGTACATTTTTTATGGTAAAAAAAAAACAAACAAAAAAAAAATTGACTGCAAACAGAATGAGATTAATTAAAGCATGCTGGCCAAATATAAATTCCGGGTGTGTCCCTGGTGTGTTATTCAGATGCAACTGATGTTTCTCTTTTCCTTTCTGTCTGGCTGTCTACAGGCAGTGTGTAAAATATTTTAAATAGGCACAAGTGTCACTGATGAGCCACAGACATAATCACACAGTGAGTGTCTCACCAAACTTCCTTTGCCTTTCATTGTTTCCTCATCCAAAACGGAGAGACAAACAACGCATGACGATCACTGAGTGAAACCTAGGATAGGAATCTAACCAAGGCAAACCATATGCTGTATCTGTAGTTAAGCCGTAGTCACATCGTCTCACTCCCTGTAACCTTTGTAGACAACAGCAGAGAGTGCGTGCGTGAGAGAAAAGCAGAGAGACACAGAAATATAGTGTGATTGAAAAAGGAAAAAATAAAACCGTTGACTCACATACAGTGACCTCTGCCAGTGCCCATGTGCCAATTAAAACATTAGCATGGTACTCATTTCGAAAACAGAAAATAAAACACATTCATAATTTGCACAACATCTTTAATTTAATAGGTTCTTTGCTCACATGCCAGCTGTTTGCTGTTGTAAACAGCCTGTACTGGGTATGGGTTTAGCACAGTGTCATGGGAAAATACTAAAAACAATGTGCTAACTTCACATATGAGGGCCAGAATGTTTGGTCTGAAGTGAAAATCAAGTCCAAAAAGTCAGGTTATTCAGTAACTGCCCTTCATGAGAGACGATTGAACTGACGATTGAACTTTGGGCCAACTTGGCTGAAATGCAGAACTATGAATAGGTTGAAGAGCCTCATCGCAAATTATCGAATGAACCGAGAATAGAAGTGAAAATTATGCACTTCTTTTCGAGGTTACATGAATATACAAAGCTCTCCTTTTGATGTGTGTAGATGATTTGTAGTATCGGGTCATAAATGTACGTTGATTGACATGCAGTAAAAAATACCGGACAGCTGCAAGATTTATATTTGTGCACTCTTTCTAATACACTATCATTTCTATAGCAACTAGTATGGTGGAATGGTGGTGAAGTGGTTAGCACGTTTACGTTAGAGCATGGAGGTCATGGGTTCGAGTCCCGGGTTTGAACCAGCCTCCCCGCAACCCTAGTGGGATTAGGAGATTTGGTGAATGAGTGAGTAAATTAGATAGGAAATCATGCTGTTGATGCTTCACATAAAGAGATTAGTATCTTTTTCCCCTGTGGGTGAAATTTCCAGAAAATAAAAAATCTTTAAAAAATCCCCAATGTCTACTGTTTTACCATTCAGAGGTAACGTTATGACTTCAGATACAGGAAAGTCTGTTGTTTAAAGGCTTTTCAGTTTTTAACTAACACTAAAAGCTGAGAGAGAGAGAGAGAGAGAGAGAGAGAGAGAGAGAGAGAGTTGTTGATGTTGATCGCTGCTATAACATAATTGAAAACATGAACATGGTTAGGAGTTGTTGTTCCCCATTATGAGCTACAAATGAGAAAAAAGTACAACTTGTCATTTTAAAATAAATTAAATAAATATTAACATTAGCAGATGGCTGGTGAAAGAGAAATAAAACACTTCATAACATTCATAGTGTCACTCTGTCAGTGATTATTTTCTGGTTTTTTTTGGTCCAAAACAGCAAGTCCCAGCATGTTGGATTTATAATGTACTACTGTACATTCTAAAGTGTTTTAACTTGGATACTTTCATGTATTGAAGTAATTGAAGTAATTATTTGGTTGTCAAAAGAAATAAATTTCCACAAAATCGCAGTTGTGTATTTGTTAACTCCAGCCGAAGAAGTGTTTCTGAGGATGTACAGTAGTTCAGTCATAAAGAAATAGCTGCCTCCCTGCTCTGTGGTTTGTGGCTGGTATAACTAAATCATCTGAAGCATCTGATGGCACTGTGAGAGACAAGCACAGTTGGTGGCGTGTTTTTGAAATGTGACAGTGTCAAATCAAGAGCTTTAAATGGTAAAATAATACAGGGGCAAATTCGATTTCACCTGGTGCCAAACTCTTCAGAACAAACATTATATAATAATAAAAATGCTACCCTATTAAATCTACTACATGTACAGAGTTTGATATTCCTCCACAGGAATAATAAGGTGTCAAAAATGCAGGTCCTGTTGGAAAACACACATCTAAGTCTTTACATATCTACTGGAGAAAAGACTAAGATTAAGATTAAGATAAATAACAAAGTTTAAAATTACCTGAATAAACCCTATAAGTCATCTGCCAATTCTCATGCACTGAGCAGCTCTCCTTTATCACTTAACAACAGTAGCTGAAAGTGAACACTAACATATTCCTCACTTGCCATCCATCGTTTTCTATCTGCTGCTCATGCAGTGTCAAAGCATAGTATAACACACTAGTTATACATATTTTCCCTCTTTTGCACACATGGGCATATTTTTGCTCACTCATTTGCCGAACCACTTAATCCTATTAGGGTTGTGGGGAGGCTAGAATGAAGGTGGAGTACACCCTGAACAGCTCACCAGACCATCACAGGGCAAAACACACAGACAGACACACACACATAACTTGAGACAATTTGGGGCAGCCAAATATACATATCCAATATGCATGTCTTTAGACTGTGGGAGGAAACCAGAGCACCTGGAGGGAGCCCACACCAGCACTGGGAGAACAAGCAAACTCTACACAGAAACGCCCGAGCCCGGGACTCACACCAAGTACCTTCTTGCTGTGAGGCAGACAATTTTAAAGATGTGGGGATGTTCCAAGGCCACATGCAGCACCAATGACCCATCTTGTGCTCCTAGACCATGTGCCACCACCCCACATCTGGACAACCATAATCACCTCCAACACCTTTGCAATCTCTTCCATCCAGTTACAGTTATTTCCACGCAGACCAGAATCTTCACCCAACTTCTTCACAATTGATTATGGGAAGAAGGCTTAAAGGAGGTAACGTCCCAGTCATGTGCTGACAACTGCGCATGCATTTGCAATCGGCAAGAGCACACCTGGGCTGAAATGCTCTCAGGTGGAACATGGTCGTCTTTTCTGATGAATCACGTTTCAAGTTGAGTGTTGCTGACAGTGTGAGTTTGGCGTAGGTGTGGGGAGCGTCATGCCGAGGTGTGGGGAGCGTCATGTCATCATGTAATGTTGTGGAGTGAGACTACTGGGGTGGACCCAGTGTCACGGTTTGGGCTGGAATAAGAGCAGACACTACATTCAAATCACCAGAGATGGAAACACAAGATACTGACATTTGTTCTGACAAACGAGTCAACTAATTTTATTAAGGAATATATATATATATATAGTGTTTTTTGGACCTGAACAATCCTAAAATTGTGTTGAAATTTGGATGCCCTAAAGTAAATTTGACTGTTGTGTTGGAAGTTTAAGTCAGTATACTACTAAATTATTTTTGAACAGGTTTATTACCACTAGAATGTTACTAACCATTCTGATTTCTCTTGTTGGGTGGCACGGTAGCATAGTGGTTAGCACATCTGACTCACAGTAAGAAGGTCCTGGGTTTGAGTCCAAGGGTCTTTCTGTGTGTAGTTTGCATGTTCTCGCCGTGCTTGCGGGGTATCCTCAGGGTACTCTGGTTTCCCCCCAAAGATGAAAGACATGCACATTAGGCTAATTTGTTGTTCCAGATTGCCTCTAGGTGTGAATTGTTGAATGGATTTTTGTCCTGTGGATGGTCTAGAGAACTGTTTAGGGTTTACCCAGCCTTCATCAGGAGTCAGGTAAGTTAGGCTCCCGCCTCCCTTTGACCCTAGTAGGATTTAGCGGTTCGGCAAATGAATAATGAGTAAGTGATTTCTATTGTTATTTCCTGAAGGTTTGGATGATTGCTAAAGTAGGCGGGCATAAACAGGCATCATTTTGTAGCTTGGGTTTGATGCAAACAGAATTGAATTATACTCTTGGTTGTTTTCTGCATATTTAAATATCTGGATGGACATTATCTACATGAAAGTGTCAGTACATCCAAGACACAACCAACACAAACTTTAATCTGATCACTCACTCACTTACTGCAGGAAGTGGTCTGTAACACATTTTAAGTGTAAATTCATCTGTCTCTCCAGGCCATATTGGTCAACCTGTTTTTTACTCTACTTTTGACTTTCTGACGCAGAGAGGTTTTTTTGTGTTTGTTTGTTTTTGTTTGTTTTTTTGCCTGTGGGTGGAGGCTTGGTGTTTTCAGCATTTTTTTCCTTATTTGTTTGGTTTTGTTAACTCTGTCATCTATATATTTGTTGTCTTCCCTGTCTGCCTTTTAGTCGGAGTCACACTGGGTGGATGACTAAACTGTGTTCGGTATTCTTATTATTATTATTATTATTCATTCATTTTCTGAACGGCTTAATCCTAATTAGGGTCACAGGGAGGCTGGCGCCCATCTCAACCGACTCTGGGTGGACAGCTCGCCAGGCCATCACAGTGCAGAAACACACTGATGGCGATACAGCTACTCTTTATGAAAATTAGCAATGGTTCTTACATTCCTCTCACCACAGACAGTAAGAGACATGGCCGGCATTTGATAACTCAGTTAGCTGCACTGGGGGCTTCTTCTTCTTCTTCTTCCTTTCTTTATTATTATTATTATTATTATTATTATTATTATTATTATTATTATTAGTAGTAGTAGTAGTAGTAGTAGTAGTAGTAGTATTCTCTTTATTTTTATGAAACTCTGTTGTATATTAATTCATTTTAAATTGGATGATATGCTGATTAACAAAAGGGACTGTTTTAAGATACTGTGATACACATCTGAGGCTGATCACTATTAGGCTGCCTTCAGAATACACACCGGACACACCTCTCTGCTCCTCGGCAGTCCCACTTTTTATGGCAATTAATTCACATTTATAACGGTTATTTTGATTGGATAATTCTCCATGTTGTATTTCCACCTGGTTCACACTTGCACACCATTATGGCTCACTCCTGGGATGTCTTCAGCTATGTGTGCATAACATTAACCTAACAAAAACTAACAGCAAAAAAAGCTTTGTTAGCACACAGTGTTGGCTAACAGATCTTAACAGTCTTATGAGTAAGCTAGTCAATAACAGACAAGATGGCAGAAGGGAAGTGCTGCCTAGATAGGTTTGAGGTTATGAGTTAAAGGGGGATTTACAACTCATATTTACCCTAATTCTAACAGCAAGCAAAGGTAGCATAATTTTTCATAATTTTAACTGAAACTGGCAAGGAAACAAGTTCTAGAAAGTGGTGAACTTCAAATGCTTACAGTATTTTGCAGTCCCTGAATGTTCACGGTCAAGTAATTTATATTTGTTACTAAAAGAAAAAAAATCCTCCAGCCTTCAGTGTTTTACCTCAAAAAAAAAGGAGGATGCACAGAAATTTTGCCACATATAATGCATTTAACAAACACAAAGTTAGCCAACAAGACCAAAAATCTTAAAGTCATAAAAATCTTGCTTTAGTTTGATTTTCTTTTGCTTCCACAACAACGTACCATTACAGGGTGGGGTTTTCTTATGTAAGTATAAGGCTCATTGTTTGGTCTTGGGTACATTCTGGGGGACACTTATTAAAATTTTTAAAGCCATGAAATCAATCAAAATTCTTCTCAATTTACAGTTATGACTCTAAAGAAAACAATAATATTCATTAAAATATATTATTTTCCACAGAATAAATTCTAAAGCCACTTTAAATTAAAGTCGCGTAACACTGACGGACACATCACGTCACCTGTGGCTAAAATCAAGGAAGTTGGAAAAGTGTCCACTGAGCATGTCCAGGAGTAATAAATATTCAAGAGTCTCCGTCTTGGCGTCAGGGTTTTTTCCACTTATGTGAACCAATTCATAAATGAATGTAACTGTAATTGGCTTGACAGACATTTCACCTGTGTTTTATTCATGTTGATAGAACTACCTGTATGGATTTTTAAGAACAGTTCTTTAACTGAGTGCAACCAATGCTACCTTGTTTCCAGTTTAATAAAACCAAGTACAAATATTTGCTGATATGTACATCATATAGACCAATAAATCAAATATATGGATCTTGATTGATGTTACGTTCAGAGGCCCATCTCATTAAAAAGGCCATGTTAGCAAAACCACACATTAAATATTCTTTTCCCACTCCAAATTTATTTTATAATAATCAAAAACAGTAGTACGAATTTGTAATATTTATTTGTGAAGCCAGTAACTGAACTTGACCAGATATGTATGGAAAATCTGCAGTTTTGGCGACGCTTTGTAATATACTGAAATTGTCTTTACTGTATTTTGACTTACACTATAAACAGTTGTTAAGTTAGACATACAATTGCAGGGAAATGTTTTTTTAATTTAAATTTTTAATAATACATGTGCAAATGGGTCCAAGTGCAAATAAAGAGCCATACAATAAAACTCTGAATGAGTTTATGAAGACGCTATTACAATTCAATACTCGCAGAGCACATTGAGCTCACATGCCTCTGTCATGGTAAAAAGTAACCATCTGTTATGTAAAAATTTACCCTTTTTGGTGCCCTTTACAATATACAATATACTGAAATATTTATTTGTCTCAAGCTCTGCATGACGCTGAATTGAACAGTCCCCTCAATTATTTATCTACATCCACTTCACTTTCGGCAAGTAATTGTTAAATATTATCTTTTATTTTTATTTTTATCTATTATATTAGCATGCATGTGGCCACTCAGTATGGGTTCTCCCAGTTCTTGTGCTACTAAATCAAATATGAATTTAAAAGAGAAAGAAAAGTGTTCTTTCATCTCTCTCTCTCTCTGTCTCTCTCTCTCTCTCTCCCCCAGATTTGACAGGAACAGTCATGGTGCGAATTAGTTTAGGGGCCATAGCACTAAAGGACTTGCCATGCATGGGACAGCAAGTTGATTACTACTAGATGACCTGAGAGAGGGAGTAAGGGGTCAACAGCTCACTGAGATATAAAGGGGAAAGATGGAAAGATGATGCCAGGCTTTAAAGGTAAGAATCAAAAATTTACACTTGATATGTGATTAGACAGGTGTTTGGATCTGTTTGATGTGAGCTGTGCATTTCATATGACTATGTTATATACTGTAACTTTACAGGGAGGACAAAAAGGGAATTACAGTTATAAAGGTAATTAAGTAAGGGAATTACACACACACA
>JAOUQZ010000035.1:9638436-9656502 GCA_028564935.1 Neosilurus hyrtlii
ATTTTTTTATTTATTTATATATATATATATATATATATATATATATATATATATATATATATCAATCACATAAAATTCAGATTAAAATGTAACAAAATAGGTAAAAAGTCAAGGGGTGTGAATACTTTTGCACTGTATTAAAATGTATTTTTGTAAACGATTAAAACTCGATAAATACATGCTTATTTATTAAAAAAAAAAAAAACAACAACAAAAAAAACAAGGCAGTTCTATCCTCAAGATTGTCATCTACTGCATGTTTTGCCTTTGTTGCACCTGATCTGCACTTGATCTGGTTTTAGGAAAGATTTTTGATGCTCATATTTATAGGAAGAGGAAAATTAAACAAGAACAGATTAATTTATGGCAGGCCAAGAATTAGTTGAAGTAGTGATATTGAATATGGAATTGTAATAGTATATATGACAAGAGCAAAGCGAACTAAAATATGATTTTTATAGTTTATTTTTGCATCTTTAAGGCTGACAGTGGACATGTGCTCAAGTGCTCAATTGCAATTGGCATTTTTATTATTCACTTCACAGAAATATAAGAAAAGAACACTCAATAACTGCATCTTTTGAAACTCAGTTTTTATAGTTTTTGGGATGGCATTTTTTCCTGTGTTTTAGAATTTGAGGATCAGTAACCTTGAAAAAGTGTAGGTTTTTGTTGACGGTTTGATTCAATCTTCATTCCCTGCATGCAAGATGGATAATTAACAAGTATGTATGCTAAATGGAAACATCAGCACAATAAAGCACACTAAAATTATATTTTTATGATTTATTTAAATATTTATTTTTAAAACCAGGACGGACCCAGACCAGCTCCAAGCACAGGCAGGTGCATAGCCTTTTGTGGGTTTCCTCTACAGACTCTGGTTTCCTCCCACAGTTCAAAGACGTGTACATTAGTCTAACTGACTGTTCCAAATTTCCCCTAGGTGTGAGTGTAAATGGTTGTGTGGTGAACAGATTTAGGTATCTGTTGTACCCCACCATTGCCCAGCTGAGATAGGCTCCAGCCTCCCTGCACCACTAGTAGGATTAAGCAATTTGGCAAAAGAGTAAGTGAGTAAATCTTTTTATTCTTAAAGGATAATTGTTAAATTAAACTTTACAAAGGGTGTCAAAAATCCCTGGAGGACATATGTGTGATCATGGTTGGTATTTGTGCTTCATGAAATTGAACTATGCACAAGCAACAGCTCATAACGAGCTTCGTGTGCACACCCACACAAATACATGCATGAGTGGTGAACACACACACACACGCCAGGGCACACTCGCATGCACTTACCATATGCGAGTTGTGATCTGGGGAAAAATGAATCCCGAGATGCTTTTCTGCAAGAATTTGAGTGTGATTGCATTCCATTGTGCAAAATAAGAACAAGTGCGGTTCATGCCGGATGAGTGTGCTTGGCTAAATTGGTTTCAGTGATCAACTGTATTTAGGAAAAGAATGTGTATCATGTCTCAAATATGAAGACACCACAATTTTGGCCTTCCTGCTGGCTAGTTGCGGTACGATTTTTAGTGCCACACACCTCCATGTATTTCAGTGACAAAACAACATTTTTTCCTGTCACTTTTCTTGTTCTTGTTTGTAACTTTTCTGAATGCATGCACTAATACTATCTAATGCATGCACTAATATAAACTAGATATTCCTATTACAAATGGGAGTGCTAGCCAGCCTCATTAGCTTGCAATCTTTATTTCAGTATTAATCAAAAAGCTTGCAAGTTATCGAAATTTGAGCAAAAGCCATTTGTTTTTCAGTGAACACATACACTACCGATAATATTAAATGACCCACTCATCTGTGTTCCCTCCAAATCTCTCCAAATCTTCAAACCCTCCAAAATCTAAAACTTTTTCAAAACATGGGTGGATGCAGTAAGAACTTATATAACATAGGTACAAACACGGTAGAAACCGAATGTAGTATGGTTTCCATTTTGATAAAATTTTCTGAACATAATGTGGTCTTCATGGTATTTGTCTAAATGCTTTAGGGGTTTAGGATGGATTTCAATATTAAGTGTCTCAAATAATGAGTTTTCAACTATGTGTACTACTGATATATATGTAATGATGTTTATGTTAAGAGTGGATCGGTCGCATAGGGATTACCATGACCACCTCACAGTAAGACAATACTGGTTTGTATGTTCTCCCCATTCTTGCATGGGTTTTCTTTGGGTACTCCAGTTTTCTCCCACAGTCAAAAGAGATTCACAATAGGCTAATTGGCTGTCCCAAATTGCCCCTAAGTGGAAGTGAGAGTGTATATGGTTGTGTGTATTTTGACCCTGCAATGGATTGGTGAGCTGTTCGACTGAGATAGGCTCCGATCCTAGTAGGAGGAAGCAGTTTGAAATTTTATAGCATGGTGATGAGAAAAAATCTTCCATATCTATTTATAATCTTCTAAAATCTCTATAGAATGTGAGTCAGTGGAAGGATGCAATCCATGTTTTTACAGTTAGTGATGTGAGCTGTGGCATTTGGTGGATCTCTGATGAAGCGTGGCTCGACAGGACAACATTGATTCTGAAACTTCATGTATATCAAGGAGACAAAAAAAAACAAAAAACCTAGAAAACATGTACATCTTTCTTAAGGTTGTATATAAGTACACTGTTTGAGCACAGTACGAACAAGTCAATGAGGTTCGGGGTCAGTATCTTCAAAAGAAGAAGCAAATATATAACAATAGTGTGACTGCTTGCGCAGAAATGGTGCAGAAATGGTGCAGCCAAGAGGAAATAATGTGTGTGTCGCATGGTTGCAGATATCACATTGGAGAAATAGAGTGCTATTTATAGCTATTTTAGCAAAGTTGCTGGGCCTCCTTTAACACTTTAAATTTAAAATGAATTTCTTTTTAATTATGTTTATGGTTATACATGTTTGATTCTGTGTTTATGAAAACTGTTAATCAGTATTACATTTGTACTTGCATTCATCTACCAGCTTTGTGATACAAATGCATGTAGGAAATTACCACCACAAAATTGATGTACGATGGGATGGCATTTTGGTTTGTGGAAGGCGTTAATAATTCAGATAAATGAACAAACCTATTCCTAGGAATTTTAGGGCGGTTTCACAAAGTGTGCTCTCTCACAAAGAATGACTTTCTATATATAGACCTCTGGCCATAAAGCTGCATGGCTTCATTTACATTATGTGGTACATCCTGTTTTTCTCGATTGGGCTGCAACTGGATCTCAGCAGCCAAAGAGGCTGATAAAGCCATCATTATCAAATATCACAGGGGTTAGGATGTCAAGGGGAGAAAAGCACACACTCTTTCACACACACATGGAGGAAAGGCAGAGATGGTACAAAAACTTAAAAACAATTGCTCTGTATCACAAATACCCTCAACAATTCCCAATATAACATAACAGATTGTGGCTGGTAATTTTCACTGTTGAATTCATGACAGTGTAAAGACACAATGTCTATCTATCTGTAAATGGTCAGCACTGAGGGAGAGCAATAAATGGTTCCTTTGGGCATCTTTGACAATTTTCCTAATCAGATACCCAAGAACAATGGACAATGTAAGGACAAATATATTATATCATTTTTAAATCATCCTCCCTCTTCCTAAAATGTGACCTGTAAAAAATGAAATGGTCATCCAGTTGTGATTGTGCAAAAGATATCATAGCACTGGACATATTATTGGACAAACATGAACAGAGGCCAACCCCTCCTTTTTATATCGTGACAAAGCAGGGAAAAGGAAAGACACCAGGTGACAATGAATCAAACAGTGACAAAATAATAAAATTCCACAGTGATAAGCAGGATTTCCATTCGGGCCAGATTTGCTGACAGGGTCCTCAGTTTTCCTGGGGTGGGGCGAACTGTTTTTTGGCATGGAACTTGGTGTCAACCTTTGAAAGGAGGAGAATTCAGATGACTTTAGAAGCTATATTAGACCTACAGTCATTCTAATTACACTAATACAAGAAACAACAGCAAGACATATTGACATAGTGTTGGCTTTTGAGTGAAACAAGGCAGTTCCCTAACACTACATTAAAATATCGTATCTGGTCGTGTCAGTTTGCCTGAAGATATCATAAACATACAAGAAGTAGCTTATTAGCAATAAAAAGTGTTAATCTTTTCCAAACTTCATGTTTAACTGAGTATTGTTTAACGCTAACTGAGCTGAGCATGCTTGTGACTGCAGGCAGAACACCTTGATATGATCATTAAAAGGGTCTGTTTACTGTTGAGTCCAAAACAAAAGCAGGACTGTAAATTCCATATAATGTAGCTTGCGGTGAAAAAGATATATAATTTTCTGGGTAGCCATTACATTTAAAATTTTACTACCTTCATATATAATCATAACATCATCAATAATATTGTTAAGGACTTGATCATAAAACAAGTTTGCTTATATAACAGAGTAAAACCACAAGCATGCAGCAACCACTTGTATATTTTCCAAGGAAAATCTTTATAATAGAGCCAGTGCAATAATGTCAATAGTGATCTTGAGGGTCACTGGCTTGTTTTAAAGTTCAGACAGAACTCAAACAAGGGGCATCCCAGAGATTATGAAGTTAGAGATTAACTAAGAGACTCGACGTCACTGCTTCCCAGCTTTACCTTGACTTCAGAGTTAAATTGTCAAAGGCCTGAAAAAGTCTTGTTCATTCACTCTCCCCTTTTCCAGTCCTCCTTGATCTGGCAAGCTGCCACCATGCCCCTAGTCACCTTCCATTCGCAGTATGTGTGTACACTATGAAGAAAAAAAAAAGGTGGGGGGGGGGGGTGGAAATAGAACTGGAACAAACCTTCTTTCCTTTCCAGAAGAAAACTATTATATTATATATTGTTATGGGTTTTCTAAATGTCAGGGAACATTTCTGGTGTCTGTTCTCAAAATCTTTATTAGAATTTAAAAGGCTCTTTAGAGACTAACAGACAAACAAAGTGTGAAGTTTTGTGCAGTATTACTTTTTATTACAGCTTGGAAATTATTGCATTCCTATAATAAGGTAGAGTGAAACGGTAAAACCCTGCAGGTTTCTCACACTGATAATGTGGGTGATCTGTAATAACTATCATAACTTTAGAAAGTACAAAGAACTCATGCACTATTAAAGCGGGCAGAATTTTATCCAGAATCATCATTTACATGTATTTTTGAATACCAAGATTATAACAAAAGCAGGGAGTATGAGGAGAAAGTCCTCACATCTTTTTTTTAGTGTAAGGGATTGTGTGGGGGAATGACTGTTGGTATCAAACCGCAGAACATCCCACCCCACCCCCTACCCCTACACGCACATGTGGTCTCAATTACAAAAAAAAAAATCTTGTTTTTACCCACCACTGAATAGAAAGGAAGGCTCTCTGGGCTGTTGTTCGGTGGCCAGGCCTGCCAGAGAAATGGGCAGTAGTTCAATTTTACATAAATTGCACCACTGTTTACTCACATTTAAACAAAGAAATACTTCAAAGGCTAATGCATTAACTCTCAATATCGCACCCCTCCAATCCTCATGGATACAGGTTATCTTTGAAATATACTTTTCTAGTAGATTTTTCCTTGCAGTTTGCAAACATTCGTATACCTTTATAACAAAATTACTTACTCACTCACCGCTTATTCCTATTAGGGTTACGGGGAGGATGGAGCCTAACTCAGCCAACAATGAATGAAGATGGGGTACACCCTGAACAGTTTTCCAGACCATCACAGGGCCAACACACACTAGCATTCACACTCACATCCACCCCTAGGTGTAAATTAAAGCAGCCAATTAGCGTAATATGCATGCCTTTGGACTGTCGGAGGAAACCAGAGTACCCAGATGAAACCCACACAAGCATGGAAAGAACATGCAAACTCCACACAGAAACGCCCAAACCTAAAACTCAAACACAGGTCCTTCTTGGTTTGTGGCAAACATGCTAACCACTACGCCTCCATGTTACCTATAACAAAATTACGAAGACAAAAATATTTTTTTATTATATTTCACGTTTTTTGTTTTTTTTTTAATTCCTAAATGTGACTGCCCAGGAGGTGTTAATAATTTAACTTTCTTTAACAGCATGGCTCTGAAAGTAGTTCTGGCTATAACATATTGTAAATTATAGTTTATAATTAATACTCCCAGTCAAAATTTGTGAACCACTCACCATCAAACCCCTACTTGGGCCTTTGCCAAACTGATACCACAACATTAGAAGAAGCTGAAACTAAGTGGCCCAAGCCTGTTCCAGCATGACCCTGTGAACAAAGTTCAGTCTATGAAGACATGGCTTGCCAATGACAGTATAAAAGAACTCAACTGACCTCTTCTGAGCCCTGACCTCAACATCTTTCATAGATACCATTTTAATATTGCTTGTAGGTATTGATTTCCTAGCATTAAATATTTAGCCTGTTACAGTTATGGAGTATTATATTGCATACAGTAAACAAAATCAATATGCTCAAACAAAATTAAAATAAGATCTTTAAAAAAGATGCTAACTTGAACTAGACTTACTTGTTCTGAGATGAATGTTTTCACAGCCTGTCTTTGACTGTATGTCAGTAATCTTCTTTTCTCTTCTTTTTCTTCTTACTAATCAAATAGGTGGAGACATCAGCAACTATCACACCCCAGATTCAACTTAACAAGTGAAGCAATTGATTAGACCAAATTTGTGCAAGCAGAGAAGAAACACACCCTCACTAGGATATTTTTACTTTTTGATTATGTGCACATACAGCTTTTAATAATACTGTATTTTATATACAATCATTTAGTTGCCGAACCGATTAATTTTTTATTAACTCCGAGGGGAGGCTGGAGCCTATATCAGACAATGCGTACACTCTGAACACTTCACAACACATATACACCCACACAACAATTCACACTCACACCTAGGGGCAGTTTGAAACAGCAAGTTAGCCTTATGGGCATGTCTTGATGAAACCCACACAATCACAGGGAGAACCCGCAAACTCCACGCAGAAATGCTCACACTAAACCCAGAACTTGAACCCAGGATTTTTTCCTCTATGAGGTAGACTTGCTAACCACTACGCCACCTTGCCACCCTTGTCAGAACTTGCAGACTCAAAATTCAAAATCAGTTTGTATTTTTCTTCTTTCTTTGTAAGATGAAATTTTAAACAAGTAGAGGATATATTTCAGACCTGTCACTGCAAGCAGTGCTACAAACGGTTACTCTATGTTAATCTGATGAAAAAATATTTCTTATGTTATTAGGTCCACAGGGGATAGATTAACATTTAAATTTTACAGTTTTCATATTTTCAAACCAAACCACTAATACATAACACTTATTAAATTAATTCAGTGTCCGTGGAAATGAGATTTTTAATATTTATAAGCAACACCTTGATCAGTTATGATTCTCTGAACAGATGAAAAGGCCTAATCAGACATGTTTGGAAAGATTATGTCTAGTCGCTTACCTCCAGTTGGCCCGACACTTGATTGTCCACAAGCTCGATCTGGATTGTAGAGGGCCATGATGAAATTGTGAAAGATTATGTAGATGTTAAGAAAAGGAAAGTCTTGCATGGATCCCTGGGTGATGTGGTGTAAACATTATTTTCTTCATTGCTATCAATAACTATCATGCTCGCCTTTATTTAATAATGACTTCTTTACATGATCAAGTGGTGATTTTTTTTCTGAGATGAAAACAAAATATTCACAGAAGATTTGAGCCTGGTCTTGTAAGTTCTTTCTTGTCCAGCTTTTGACAGTCTGTGGTGAGACAGAGCTCCATACAGTGTGAACATCATTCTTTGGCTGCTGCAGCCTCCAAATCCTCAGGCTCAGCAGCTCCTTTTTCTTGAGCTCCTTTTTTTTCACCAAGTTGCATGTAGAGTGTAGCTTTTTCCAAGTTCATCTTTACTTTCTCCTTCTCACTCCCTTTTCACAAAGACCCAGCTGGCACATGAAGCTGGCAGCTAATGTTTTGGCACAAACAAGTCATGGGTTAATATATACTTAGAAAACACCAGCAAGGAGGGTTCTGCTTTAGCATGTAGTAACAAATACCATTTTTGTGTATATGTAAAATATACAATATTGAAAAATTATGATATCAGATAAAATTAACTCACAAGAAAATAGCCATGTAAGTGTATGAACATTAAAGAACATTTGCTGTGGCCTGAAATAGCGAAAAGGTCAAAATTCTATTTTCACCCAGTACCATAAACAATCATGTCTAAATCAGCATGATAAGACAAAATCCACTTATTTTATTTACCAGCAACTGGTAACTAAGAGCTAATCACAGCAGAACAGCAGCTGCTTCCAAAAGCTACTGCTTCATCATTTCCAATAATTGCTGACCTTTTCTATAGCTTTTTCATGCTCAATAAAAAAGCAAGAAGCATTCCCGCCCACTGAGGCACTGAAGTTTACATGTGCACTGAATGCAGCCATTACCTGTAAACACGAAGGGGAAACCCTTTACAGAGTCATTAAACAGAACCCCCTCTTTTTCTCCATTGAGGCCTCAACAGGGGTTCAAGTGTTTGGGAAACTCGTTCTGTATTTGTTGTTGCTATAATACACTGTAGATTTGGTGTATTATTATTATTAGCAGGGTCATGTTTCTATGCCTGTGGAAACAACCTGGTGTTCTCTGTCATGGGTGAAAGAGAGGAGAGGAAGCATGGCTCATGGAAAGCGAACTCCTGCTTACAATCCTCTGTTGTTCATGAAACTCACTATTCAGACACACAGAGGAGTTACTCATAGTCTTTACGCACGACCTAAGAAACACTTTGGAACTGAGCCCACTTTTACTTTACAGTAGGAAAAAAGTCTGAACACTCTGCATAAATACACTGTGGATAAATTGATGCTCTATGTTAAATATGGCCCAAGTAGAATCTAGCTCGAATCATACTATGACCTGTTGCAAAACTAATAGATTGTAAAAAATAGTATTATTCTTAAAGGACTGTTGTTGCAAATGACCATAGCAATCAGGTTACCTGAATCAAACATTGTCTTAAAAGGAAATGAAACCCAAACTTACTTAAAGCTTGCATGCATAGTTTATGTCTCTTTCTATTAAATCAAATTGTTTTAAGAAACTTTTTGTGTGTGTGTGTGTGTGATGTGTCTGTGTGTGTGTGTGTGTGTGTGTGTGTGTGTGTGTGTGGCAATTAAACATACAATACGAAAAGTAACGAAAATGACTTGATCATCTTGTGTTTTCACGGGAACTATGCATATGAATGCATGGTGTGGTATTCTTTCTTTTGCAAGTACGAGCACACACATTTTTGAATGCATGTTAACAGAATTGTGTATGCATTGTAGAAGTGCCTACTGTTATATTATTCTGAAGTTCGTTAGTTTGTGTCTGATTTTGTTAGTTTAGTATTTGAATACTGTTAATATTGTCATTAACTTGCCTTATATGAACCTAAAGATTCATGTCCTATTCTCACAAGAGTGGGACAGCAGTATCAAACAGATTTTTGCAGATTACACCTTTGAAAATGTAAGTAAAAACCACCTGATATTGAAAACATACACATGTTCATGTGTAACAGGAGAGTTTGGAAGGCTTGCATGTATGGGATTGGTTGATTATAATTTTCTAACACAGGTCAAATTCCACATTTTTTATATTTTTTCTTCTGTTAAAACAATTTTAACTGAGGTGGTTAATGGATAAGAGACGTAGTGTCAGGATGCTCATGAACTGACAAACACTCTTAATTTACTCTTTCCAATGTAAATCTGAAACAGCTGTTGTCCATACAATGCAAGGCACCTATGTATTTCTTCACAGTGACTCAGTGGGTGAAAGCCCATGATGAAGGCAGTAATGTAAAACAGTGTTTCCACCTTCCTTATGCTTTCCATCTGGCTTACTGACTCCACCCAGGACTTGTTTAATTTAACTCTAAAAACAGGTGGAGGGTCAAAGAAAATGTTCCTTACTTTGCTCGTTTGGAGGTAATTTCTATTATAATCGGAGTTCTTGAACAGTGCTGGTGTTATAACTACCTAGCAAATTCAATTTAAATGTTTGCATGGGAAAATGTTCTAGAATACACACTTATGTCCTGTAACTGTATTTACTAATTTGCAACTCATCATCAGTTCATCTTAGGTCTTAACTATTATTTTCAAATCCAAAATATTTTTGTCGTCTATAATTGTTAAAACACCATTTGTGAAATGGAAACACTAAACCTTGAAAATAGTTTTCTTTTTGACTTCCAGGAAATTATAATCCAACTAATCTTCATTTTAGCCAACATTCAACAAATCCAGAGGACTGTTTTCACTGAGATTCCATAAACTAGTTTCAATTCATTATTTTTGTGTAGTGTCAGAGAAATGTTCTTAGAGAGCAAATAATCAGTGCAAATTAAGTGCGAAATGATTTCCAGGCCATTGGAATGAAGAAACGAATTAGTATCACAGACATAAACAGCCGCTTCAGTGCTTCTCGACACTGGAAACTTGTTCCAACTGACATGCTCTTTTTTTCATGACCTTGTAATTCCCCTGCCCCAGTTGTCTTTTCTGACCCCTCACTGCTCACCTACATGTTCAAGTCAACGGAGCTACCCGCTGTTGTTTGTGGTCTTTATTTTTGCACCAGCTGGCAGAGGGGAAAAAGGAAATTGGGGGTCAGGAATGACAGCCGTGCTCCTTATTCTGTCCAACTGGCCCTTCCTCAGCTTGCCAGCAATGAGGAAATGCCCTGGAACCCAATCTGTCCACACAACCAGTATGGGAAACAAGAAACCCGAGTGGAAGCTTGCTCTCATGATCTTCAGTCAGAGAACCTCTCACTAAAATACAAACACAACAGCATCATAGTGCGTTTAAACACATATAATGCCACTAGGGTCATAATTGAAGTAACAAATGTGGAAATTATGTTTAAATAATCCTAAATAAATATACATGATTGTAGGCTGCTTAATTTACAAATGTCAAAAATTTGCTTCTAATTTTGGTGGAACTAGAGCTAAGGTTAGGGAAAATACAGTGATTGTCAATAATATGGCAGGTTTCCCACAGACAGGGTGGCATTAGAGACAATACAGATTATACAAAGGTTTTTATACTCTACAAACCAGCCTAAATATAAACAGAAGGAGGAGGCAACGCCTGTTATACATTTATTTACTTTGTTCATGTATGTGGTTTGATTGATCAACGGCCCTCGAAATGAATTTGTTGTTTTCAAAGGCACCGATGATTGCACTACAGAGTTCATGCCCTATATCTAACCACTTCTTTTCTTTCTGTGGCTTGCATCATTTCAGGAGCTGTATCTATCGTAGCTAACCTAATTTCGTTTTAATTCCATGGCATGGCAGACAGAGATGTTTGTTTGCTTGATTATCCGCATGTAATGCATTGAACAATTTCAGAACATACAGTATATCAAATGCAATAATAAATATGTAAATCCACATCAGTGTAATGGTTAGTACTCTCATCTCAAAGCAAGCAGGTTCTGCGTTCGAACCAGCTGGTCTTTCTCTGCACATGCTCTTCTTGTGTATGAGTGAGTTTCCTCCTACAGTCCAAAGACACGTGGAATAGGTCAACTGGCTATAAACTGGCCATAGGTGTGAATTTTTACACAAATTAATACACGGGACGGCACAGTGGCATAGTGGTTAGCACATCCGTCTCACAGCAAAAGGGTCCTGGGTTCAGGTCAATATCAATTTAAAGAGTAAGCAATAAGGGCAAGTGCAGATGTGGAGATAAGTTGTGCTTTTGAGTTTTGGTATTTAAAAGAAAGTAAAATTTGCTCTAGCCATGTCACGTGAAGACCAAATTACACTCAACAATTATTCTGCTCTCGTCTGTATATTTGCTTTCTTCTGCTGCTCAACTCTTTTATCTTTTGAACTGAAGCCTGCTTTGTACCAAATCAAACACCAAACCCCGTCCTCTCAAAGCTGTTGTGCACCTGTGCTGGGATCTGCCTTCAGCTTGCACATGAGCTCTTGAATTGCCTATTTTACAATGATTACCTCTCAATAACAGAGTGTGAGGGTAGTAGGGCTGCCATGGCACAGGGTCTGCTGAACTGTATTGAATCAGGTTACACTGCTTTCGGCCTGTTCTCTGCCTGCAAACTGTAATACACTTTTACCGATTTTCTGCTCAGTGAAATTCTATCAAAGGCAAAGGCATAAACCCTTGTTAGGATTGAACTTCCTTTTAATCTTGTGTCTCAGTGCTCATTCCCAGGGGAACAAATCTTTATTTCGAAAGAACAAATCTTGATTATATCTAGGGAGTAAAATCAATAATGAAAGGATAGTATGCTTAGCGAAAAGAACAGATTGTTACCTCCACCAAGGAGGTTATGTTTTCTCCAGCATTGGTTTGCTTGTTTGTTTCTTTTTCTGTTTGTCTGTCTGTTAGCAACATTACTCAGAAACTTATGAATGGATTTTGATGACACTTTCAGGATGAGTCAGAAATGATACAAGGAACAACTGGTTAAATTTTGGCAGTGATCCAGATTATTGTCTGGATGCAGGAAATTTGTAAATATTTTTTAATGTGGATGATGTCATCTGAGTTACTGTGTCCAGACCATACCGAAGTGTAATTTTAAGGCTTGCGTTCGATAGAGTAATCTCATTCCTTGTATCTTTCTGTACAACTTTTAGGCCAATTATCACAAAAATAATCTAATTATTAAATACTTCCTCTTATTCAAGGCAGGCCCTATACACATTACACAATACATTCATGTAAATGGCTGCATGTTTGCTTTGTAGGGCTCAAATAATAAACAAATGCATTTCTTACAATACCATATAAGGGTACCGAATAGCCTTAGCAGAGGTCTGCGCTCTCTGAGTGCACTTCTAGTTCTTATTGATTTCACATTCTGTGCACTAAAGAACATCTTGAAATCTTGTGTGTTTATAAATAGCCATAGACTGCATAAATGGGAATTTAAGGACATGCGTCTGGCCTGCTTATAACTAGCCTATTACTATCTCTATTCTGATTGCACCGTCAACAAAACATGACATGGAAACTGTCAGTGGTGGCTCCATTGGTTAAGGCTCTGGGTTGCTCAGCAGAAGGTTAGAGGTTCAAGTCTCAGTACCACCAATCTTCCGCTTTAAGAAAGCAGCGGTGATGTTGTATATCATTCATTGCTGGCGCCCATCTCAGCCAACTCTGGGCGCGGGGGGGGGTTACACCCTGGACAGCTCGTCAGGCCATCGCAGTGCCAACAGTCACACAACCATTCACACTCACACTAGGGGTGATTTGGAGCAGCCAATTAGCCTACTGTGCATGTTTTTGGACTGTGCGAGGAAACCGGAGTACCCAGAGGAAACCCACGCAAGCACAGGGAGAACATGCAAACTCCACACAGAAACGCCCGAGCTGGGAATTGAACCCAGGACCTTCTTGCTGTGAGGCAGACATGCTAACCACTACGCCACCGTGCCGCCACTTAAATATTACATTTTATTTTTTGATTTATAAAATTAAATAAAAGAGGTTGCACAATGGTGCAAGTTAGCATCTCTGCCTCATAGCAAGAAGGTTCTTGGTCCAAGTCCCATGGCCCACTGGAGCTTTTCTGTGTGGTCTTTTTTATTTTCTCTGCCTGTGTTTTCTCCAGGTGCTCTGGTTTCCTCACAAAATCCAAATGCATGATGAAAAAACTAAATAGCTACTCAGCTACTGAACTGATTACAGGTGTCATAGCCTCTGCAGTAGATTGGTGACCTGTTCAGGGTGTCCACTGTATTTTGCCAGAAGTCAGTTAAGACTGGCTCCAGCCTTCTCTGCAACCCTGATGAATAAGTGGTATAGATTGTGCATGGATGAATGGGTATCAGATAAAGACTACGTCACACTAGCAAATTAATGACAACCTCATAGATATTGCATAGCTATAATGTGGCCTGTGCTGTTGTTTTTAGCTGTGTTTTTCCCCAAGTTTTGCTGGATTTGTAAGGCTGCATTAAACTCTATGGGCAGTACACTGATGTAGAGGTTAGCACTTCCAACTCACAGCAAGAGGGTCCTGGGTTCAGGCCCATTTCTAGCAAAGATGTTTCAGTGTGGAGTTTGCATGTTCTCCCCATGTTGTGTGGGTTTCCCTTGCCCCTAGGTGTGTGTGTGTGTGTGTGTGTGTGTGTGTGTGTGTGCGTGCGTGCACATTGGCCTTGTGATGGTCTGACAACCTGTTCAGGGTATACCTGGAGTTGGCTGTGATTGGCTCCAGCCTTTCCGTGACCTTTGACATGAAATGACAACTCGTACTGTTTGTAAAGCTACTATTTTTAGAATTAATATTATATGTACATGTGGAAATAAGAACAGTTTGTCCTGAGATTTTGTTTGGATTTCTTTTGTTGTTGTTGTTTTTATAACCCCAAGATCTACTAATGTTTAGCAAGTTGTGGCATTTCTCTGGTTTTCACAATAAATATAGTTTCCGCTTCTTGTTTGTTGGTGTCATGCTGTATTGCCTCTTATGCCATTCATATGATTCCATGATGAACATGTTTGGACAGGTCAAGTCAGGTGAAGTGATATTTTTCTTTTTTTCTGAGGGTAAATTTTTAAAAATATCTTGGATAATGCAAGGCAATAAGTTATGCCGAAACAGGCAAAGGAACAAAGGGAAAGGCGTAGCCTCTGCTTCTAACCAGAGACAGCAAATCCCCTCAGAAAAATAGACTTACATAACCCACCGTGCACCTGCAGTGAGCAAAGAAAACTTAAAAGCCACAGTGTTTCAATGGGTGGATTTGAAAGAAGTCCCAAACCAACTATCATAATATGAAATGTGAAGCAATCATGATGCAGTGCTTCTTTTATCTGCAATTACATAGTTCTGAACTTTGCCACTAGTTCTGTTCGTATGAAACTGTAATGACTGGGAAAGTAATGATTGTGACCTTTCAAAGACTGAGGAAAGCTCTCATCCTGATTTGATGGGGACAAAGCCAGCATAAACAGAACACAGCAAGAAAACATCCAATGAACAGTTTTTACCGGAGTTTGACTAATGCCCACTCTCAGATCCTTAAGAGTTCAGCACTTGGTGTCTTTATGTGTTTCCAAAGGATGGCAATGTTTTCTTTGAATTTGCTTCCCTCTTGTGGTAAACTAATATAAACATCATGTAAATAGAGGGAATACATACCCTGCATTGCTTAATGATAGCATTTTAGAAACTTCAGCACTTTTCCAATGTGTCTGAAAGACTTTTCTGTGATGCTGTTTATTAGTTAAATGATTTGTAACAGCAAAATACATTTTTAACAGTGCAAATCAATGGATAAAATGACACAAAACACATAAACATCATATTTGACGTCAGACCCAAATGGGAACAATTACAGTGCAGTGTTTAACTGGCAATCTCAGTTACAACATCATTTTCTATGGACTTGGTTCTGACAATAAATCGTGGAAATGGATTTGGGCTCAACATGCAACTTTATCCTTTTCACTGCCAGCCTTTGGGTAAAACCTTATTTTATTTACTGCAGTCTGATTCCTGTCCTTATGCAACAAGTGTTTACTGGAGGCATCCTGGTGAACTTTTGAAGGAACTGCACTGTAATTGAAGTTACTGTGCAGTACAAAATTGGGACATAACCCATAAGCTTGTTATTAATGCAATGACATTAATGGATTATTACTGGAAACTGGATTGTTTTGGGCAAATGTTGTCCAGGAGACCAAAAAAAAAGCCATTTGGAAAGTTGAATATACTGTGTATCACAGGAGTCCTTTCACATTTCTGTAATTTGCACTTTAACACTGGGTAAACATTGAGAATGAGACTGTTAAAATACTTCGTTATTTAACCCTGTCCATACACAGGAATGGACAAAGACTTTTTTTTAACGTGTAATTAAAGGAAAGCCTTCCAAACTATCCTGTATCCCACTGAAAATATCTATATTATTGCTATCAGACAGTAACCTTGTATGTCCAAAACCACTTTCCAGGAGATGGAAAAACTTCAGTCATCTTGTAATCAAAGTTTGTTTTGTGTCTTCATAAATGTATATTGTATAGATTTATATAGTTGCATGTGCCATTATCTTAATAAAAATAGAGTATATTCAGAATTAAGCTGGAATGTATTTATAAGGCTTGTAGCCAGTGAATGTGGATACCCATGTTTTATTTGTCATTGATTATGATGCCCCTATTTAATGCACTCTGTTACTTTATCATCAGTTCAAAGATTTTTGTATTGTTTTACTGTAGCCATGCATGTACTTATTTTCTCATGTTTTTCAATACATCTAACAAAATGTGTTTCTGTTTAAAAGGTGCTGTGAACAGAAACCAAAAGAAAGAAATGCCATGACCAGACTACAAAAGCTAGACTTCCTTTTGCCCAAATTACAGGATTTTCTGCCCTGTTCTTTCCCACGTCTCAGGCCTCAAGTACATAAAAATCATCCTAATTATCTCCAACTAATTGCCCAAATTAGAAATGTACTTTGATGTGCCAGTGGTGTCTGAAATGAAAAGTAGAGGTCAGAAAATCAGTATAATGTCTGACCTTTAGGGAATGTACTAAATATTTTCTAACACAACACAGGTATGAGTAAAATTTTTGAAAATGTACTTTTATTTAAAAAATAAAAACATCACCATAGTTTTGAGACAAAAATTTTGACATAACATGAATTAAAATGTGGGCAGTGTGGTGGTCTAGTGGTTAGCTGATCTGCCTCACAGCAGGAAGGCCCTAAGGTGAAGGTGATTCTGTGTAGAGTTTCCATGTTCTCCCTGTGCATGTGTGGCTATGCCATTGTGCTGCCCTGTGCTGTGTAGTTGTGCTTGAGTATTCTACAGTATGATGATCTGTAGTTGAATTGATTTTAGCAAATTTGATAGACAGAGCAGCACTAAGTGCATTTCACCTGGCATGTTTGTTTGCTGGTGCCATAGCAACTATATGTCATCAATTCGTGATTTTGAAGCATATCATTTTCAGTGGCAAACAATGCTGTATTAGTGTATATTGACTGGCGGCACTGTGGCATAATGGTTAATATATCCTGTTCACAGCAAGAAGGTATTAAATTGTTAGTCTGGCAGTATGTATGATACATGTATTTAAAATGTGCTCTGGACAGACAAATTAAGGGTAGAGTTGCTGGCCACAGCCACAGAACATATGTAAAGAGAAGAACCTCATACCAACTATGCAGCATGGTGGTAAAAAGTTACAGTTTGGGGATGCATTGCTACATCAGGGACTCCTGCAGTTATTGTTTTAACTATGAATTCTACAACATTTCCAAAGAAATATAATTCTTAAGTCTCACTTACGCACTTTTCTGGCATTGACCAGTATTTTGTATATCTGTCTATATACATTTATGAAGACACAAAACAAACTTTGAATACAAGATGACTGAAGTTTTTCCATCTCCTGAAAAGTGGTTTTGGACCTACAGAACCTATGAACACTAAAGAGCACTTTTACACACATATCAGTGCCAAAGTAAGTTATAGTAAAACACTTCAAATTCAGAGGAAGTAAAATTCTTCTCGTTAGATTCCAGTGCTCATGTGGATTTGCAGGTTTGCTTATGTTTAACAACTGAACTAACTATTTGGTCCTGGCTTCAAGCCGCATGCCCAGCTTGGGTGTTTTTGTGTCTCCAAGCTTGCATGGGTTTCTTCCAGGTACTTCAGTTTCTTACCACAGTCCAAAGACATGCACATTTGGCTAATTGGATATTCTCAATAGTCCAGTATGTGAGTGTGGATGTTTGTGTGTGTATTGGCACGATGATGGTCTAGCGAACTACTCAGGGTGTACTTCTTCCAGTGGTACTTTGTCCTGCACTAGACTCCAGCCTTTCTGCAACCCTAGTAGGTGTAAGCAGTTCTGGGGTGCGGGGGTGGTTGAGGGGGAATATATATATATATATATCTATATATATATATATATAAAATGTCATAAAAAATGTAAAATAAATAAATAAATATATGTATATATATACGTATGTATATATATA
>JAOUQZ010000035.1:9685248-9695676 GCA_028564935.1 Neosilurus hyrtlii
TGTGTGTGTGTGTGTGTGTGTGTGTGTGTGTGTGTGTGTGTGTGTGTGTGTGTGTGTGTGTGTGTGTGTTTACAGGAGGTGAGCTACTGCCAAGGAATGAGTCAGATAGCTGCCATTCTGCTGATGTACATGAACGAAGAAGATGCATTTTGGGCCATGTCCCAGCTGCTGACCAATCAAAAACACGCCATGCACGGTGAGCGCTTTTCATTTCTTAGATGCTTCCCAAATACCAAGCATCATATTGATCGCAGTAGTTAGGATTTATGAAGGATATTCTGTGCTTTAGATTTGAGTTTTCATCTCAGGAATAGCTGAGAATCATCTCATATTGATTTGCAGTTTTAATCAAGGTTTATTTGTTTTTGTTTTTCTTCAATAGGCTTCTTTATCCCTGGATTTCCCAAACTGCAAAGATTTCAGAATCATCATGATCAGATTCTGTCCAAACTCCTTCCTAAGCTGAAAAAGCATCTGGTAGTAGAAAGTATTGTTTTTAACAATGATAACATTGTGAGGGGAATTAGAAATTCTTATGTCTTTTAACTTGCAGTAATTATTAGAATTATTACTGAATTCTACTAATCATGTATGTGGTCTCTGTTACTTTACTTTCTACTCACCAGGACAAGGAGCAGATGTTCAGTGGTATTTACAGCACTAAATGGTTCCTGCAGTGTTTTATTGACCGGGTGAGTGCACACCACGTGCCACCCTCACACACATGGACATTCCTACATGTTACAATAGACACTAGGCATATGTTACAACATCAACACATGCTACAGCAAATGACTGCTATTTTTATCCATCATAAGAAGAATCTTAAACAGCTGATACTTCTGTGTATAAACGTAAATCTTATTTATTGAAGTAGCTGCAAAATGGTGCAGTTGGCATCAAAGTCACTTCACATTGCAAGGGGCACTGATTCAGTTCCAACCTCACGTGTCTGTGTGGAGCTTTGTGTTTTTTTTCCGGTGTCTGTATGGGTTTCCTCGAAGTGGTCTGGTTTCCTCCAGAATTCTTAATAGGTAAATGAAATTGGGCTTACGTCTATATGACTATACATACTTAATAAAGCTAAATTATCCTGTTCGTTAAATTTTATAAAATCATGGCTACTGCTGTAGTAATCTTACTATGACAATTTTGTAAATAAACATTAGCACAGTGCTGTGTTTCTAGAGTTGGCTAATGTTGTTAATATTCCTAAATTAGCATGTTTTGGATCTCATTTGGTAACCTTGCTGACCTTAAATGTGCAAAAAGCCACTGTTTTCACTTTGTTTCAAGCAAACACTTTTTTGACACGTCGGAACCCCTGTTATTTCCGATAAACATTTGCAGTAAAATTGTATTATTATTGAGAAGATTAGTGGTTAGCACTGACTTCTCATTGCGAGAAGGTTTGGGGTTCGAGTTTCAGCCAAGGGCCTTTCTTGTGGTGTTTGGTCTAATCTAAATTGCCCATATGTGAATGTGAGTGTGAATGGTTGTTTGTGTCTGTGTTAACCATGCATGCTCTTCACCCTCAATTGCTCAGTTGTATGAATGACATATGAATGTAAGTCACTCTGGATAAGGGAATCTGCCAAATGCTGTAAATGTAGAACCCATACACGTTTATGAAGGCAAATGTTTTGGCTCTGTAGTTTTCCTTCATTTACTTCAGAAACTAAAGGCTGCTTTGTCCAGCCTCTTCTTTCATCCGTCAAAGTACAGCTCACTACATTATGCGGGATTTCTTACCTGCTCAACAGCCCCCTCTAGCCGTAATACCTGGAGTTCACAAGAGTTTTTTTTCCCCTTCGATTAGTCACAAGACTGTGCCAACTTAAACTTGAGTTATTGCCTCTTCTCAGACACCCTTCACCCTGACCTTACGTCTATGGGACATTTTTATTCTTGAAGGAGAGAAGATCCTCACAGCCATGGCCTACACCATCCTTAAACTACACAAGAGTAAGTTAATGTCTCTCTTGCTATTCAGTGTGAACATTCTTCCAGGGAATTTAAATGGTGCAGTCAAGTTGGAGATTGTTGGAGAGAGTCGAGCATCAGTGCTATGATTTTAAATGAAGGTTCTCTTATACAGAGCGTTTGTCAAAGATGACATTGGAGGAGCTGCGAGAATTCCTACAGGAGAAGATTGCCGAATCCTCCGAGCTCAGTGATGATGCAGTCATTGAGCAGCTTCAGGTCTCCATGACGGAGCTGCGCAAAATGAAGCTGGATCTTCCATCTCCAGGTGAATTTCTACATGCTGGAAAACCTATATATTTACAGTGCATTATGTCATATGGGTTTCATAATGATTCAAACAGGACACTGGGCTGTATTCAGCACTAAATTAAAGCTACAGTGTGTGACATTTTGAAGCATCTAGTGTCAGAAATTATGTACATTATTATAAATAATTGTTCACTAATCTTTAATTATTAAAAAAAAAAAAAACTCTTACAACCTAAGGTATAGGCTGTTTGTCATATTCGACGAAGCCATTAGGGGAGCTTTTACTAACACCCGGCAGACTCACCTTCCCTTTCCACACTTAACTTTACCGTACAGGGCTATGGCTGTTAAGCGAGATTCTTCTAAATGATGAACATTCTGCTAGCATGGCTCCTACACTTTGGCAAACACAAGCTGTTTATATCTGCATGGGAAGCGGGACCTCCATCTTGCACCGCCATGCTTCTGCAGTAGTCCAGAACCATACAAGCTTCAAAGGGGAGGGGTGAAATATCATCGCTTGAAATCTGGAATTTCACCACTAGATGGCGCTAAATGCTGCTAAATTCTACGCACTGCAGCTTTAAGTGTGTATAGTGAGGATTTAAATAATATAAATTGTGTACATCTGCAGGTTGACCTCATGGACCTAAACACTATTCAGAATTCATCTGCCAATAATTATGCATGCAGAGGGCAATTTGCCTAAAACAGTGGCATGACTCATGGTGTACGCACATCAGCCACCCGGGAGCGATTGACCCCTCCCCCACTTCCCTGCTGGCTTGAACTCACATTATGCTTAATGTTCCTGTCTTGAGTTTATTCAAGAAAAGCATTCTAGCATAGCATAATGTAGACTGTTTATACATTGTGCCTTATTTGGAGTCGTTTTGGTCACAGTGACGCACAGCAATCTCAAATGCAGTACAGGTTTATCAATTCCGCAATATAGTGGTTTTCGGTAAATCATGCTGCATATAAAAAAAGAATAATGGCTGCAGCTGACATTGAGGGACAAATTTGAAGCTTCACACGCAGACTACAACCCACGGTCACCAATAAGGTCAAAACCAGACCCCTTGTTAACCATTATGTTCTCCACTGAATTGAAAACTGCAACTATCTGAGTTCTATGCTTGGGTGCATTTAGTGATTACGCTGTGCACAAGCCCAACCAAGCCATGCTTGAGCACGTCTTACATTTGGAGCCACACCCGAGCACGATATGCAGCAATTACACTACTCAAACTAACCAGACTTTGGAGGGTCAAGCATATTCTGGTGTGGTACTGGTGGCCTAGTTTGTGTACACCCTCAGTGACATGCAGTTCTGATTGTGGTACAGATTTCTTGCATGATATCAGCCTAAGTGAGAAGCAGTATTAAGTCCAACAGTACCATACATGCAGTATGATGTAACCACAACATGCCTTGATAAGATTTATTTACCAAATGCAAATGCAGCAAATGTACCAAAAGCTATGAATGATATTTGAGGCCCAGTTAAAGCACATAAATATGGCAGTATTACTAAATAAATAATATCGTTCACAGTTTCATTTGCAGTTTCATTTCATATGGAGGGCACCGAAGAGAGCAGCAACTCATCTCTTAGACAGATTTATTATGGCTAGAATTATTGTTTGGCGTTGGTGTCTGGTGAATGAAACTTTCTTCTTTAAAACTGTATTCTTTATTCAGTTGGTTCGGGTAGTGAATAAAATTGTCTTTTCTTACCTAAAACTTTATTTTTTTATTCAGTTGCTATGTCATATTGTAATACAATTTTGGAGTGAGGAGGAGGTCAGGAACAGATTAATCCATTATACATTGTTTCCCATGGGAAAATAAGTTTCGGGTTTACGAACAAATCGGTTTTAGAACAACATTTAAGAACAAACTGAGTTTGAAAACTGAGGTTCCACTGTATATGTTTTCTGCTGACAACTGTGATACCCTTTCCAGCTAAGCCGGATGAGCTGCCACGGAAGCCACTTGGTGTGGAGCAGCCTGTGCTTCTGACCCCTATGCGACCCCATAACACAACCCTGGATCAGGAAACACCAGACAAGAGCCAGCTTGCCAAACGTCCTCCAGCGTCACTCCAGATCCCACTCCAGGAATCGATTGCTCCTGATCAGGGCTCCCCAGAAGATAAGTGCCCATATCAGGATCGGGAAGCCGACAGTGTATCTCCATTTCCTTCCCCTGACCCAGTGCTAGTGCATACGGAGATTGTTTTTGCCCCAGACGGAGTGATGGGAGCTCCTGAAGAGCAACCACCACCGTATGAGCCTCCTAAAAATTCTCAAACGAATGACTCTTCACTTTCTTCTCACCTGGCTATGAATTCTTATGGAACTTCAACCGAATCAGCACATTTAGATGCGACTCAGGACATTTCGCAAGACACGTCTCAGGCTACAGTGGACGATGGTTTATTTGTCATGCACCCAAACAAGTGTCAGTTGACATTACCGACAGCCTCGGCACAAGATCCCAAATATGAGAAGCTCCCTGATACAGAAACGGTGGAAGCAAGAGAAGTGAAAACATTTGTGTCAGAGAAGTCTGTGGTATTACCTCAGAACTCTGCTTTGATTAAACTTCCTCACACAGACTGTACACAGCAGTCATCGTTCCCACACAGGGAGGTTTCATTATCCACAGCTGGAAGGAAACTAATGACTGTTCACTCAGAGCCGCTGTTTGTGCACCGTAATCTTCCCAAACTGCCCAAATCAGAGACCTTTTAAGCCTGCTGACTGTTTGATTTTTTTTTTTTTTTTTTTTTTTTTGTGTAAGACATTTAGGATTTTAAGAGCCCTTTTCTGCTGTTCCACACTGTTTTTCTCAATATCATTTTTCCTGACACGGTTCTCAGTTTCTTAAAATGAAGTAACATTTTACATCCAAAATGAGGGACTGTATTACCGCATCTCATGGGCAATATAATACATTGTACTGTGACTGAGTAAAGATGCTTCCTAAAATCACACAGTGTTTATTTTCCATTTACCAGAGAATAACTGGTTTACAATGGCTTATTAACTCTTAATAGAGAAGAAGGTCTTAATCTCATTTACCCTGGATAGGTGCTACACAAACTTATCTTAAAATCTTAAAACTAATAGGTCACTTAAGTGTTGCTTAAACCAAGAAAAGGATTTGAATAAAGTGAGCTGGCTCACTGTTATACATGAGCCAAAAATATCATTTCCGAACTTGTAATATTTTTAATTTAGTTATTGATATTGTTACTATTTTTTTTTCCAAAAAGACAGTTGGTGAACTGAAAATTGTAGGCTGACAAAAAAAAAATTCAAAAAGAAACTGAGAAGTGATTTTAGTATTATCATTAATTTTTTCAGTTACTTTTTACATAAATTGTAATTTATAATTATCGTTACCTTCTTTCAAGCATTGATTGAAGCTTAATTAACAAAATGGCAGTAATAATCAAAGTTACTTCACAAAACTGAGCTGGAAATATATAAAAATAAATAAATGTTTGTTTATATGTAAAACTTATAATATTATCTAAGCTGAATTTCTTTAAAAAGTATATGACAACTGTGCAAAGAAATCATTACTTTACCCGTAATTTTTTTTTCCCAGTTTCATCTTTAGAAATAATAATTTGTGTGACAAAAGGGAATGAAAAGCTAATTGTTGTTTACCGAATATATTATGAGATTTTCCATGTGACATCATTATATAATAGACACATGTATGTAACACACAACACACATACATTTGTAGGTTTTTTTTTTTTTTTTTTTTTTTTTTTACAAGGTGAGGAAATGTATTTTGATATATTTAATAAAAGTTATAATAAATACTGCACTAGCTATGTTAAAGGAAGAATTAGCCAACATTTTGTGCCAGAAGGATTTTCTGTGCCTCGGAAGTTCTGAATCTTATTGTACTGTAAGAGTACTTGGTTTAAATTTGTGTGAAGATTTTTTTTGAATACAAAAATAACCTTTTTGTAGTATTTAAATGTTTTTAGGCTTTTGTATAGGTTTGCTTTTAGACTGTATAGTATAAATTATATTAATACAATACTGTGTTAAATTCACATTTTTATAGTTGTGTCATTTAAAATCTATATTTAATATTTTTTCTGTCTTTTCAGTGTTACTTTTTGTGCAACATTAACTGAATTCTGTGCAGAATGCTTTTGGCCTTATAGGATGGATATTTCACTTCTATTGCTTATTGCAGTTTAGTGTACTGCAAACGTCATTTGTGGCATAATGCAATGTTTTTCTTGCCAAGTGTTACATTTTGTAAACAGCTTCTTCTTAGTCCTCTGAGGGAAATTTGGTGAAGAAAATGTTATCATCATGTAGATTATTTTTTATTGTAATTGATGGCAAAAATCAAATCCACAGGCTTGCGTGCATAAGATAGCAATATACAGTATACAATTTCATAGAAATGATTTAAGTTCAGACAGTAATTAAAATTTGCCTTAAATACAGTGGGTTAATAGGATTATATTACTAAGCAAATCATTGTTTGCAAACAGTGCAATGTTAAACTCACATTACAAAGCAGATGTAAATGTTAAATAGTTTTTTTTAATGCAGTGTTTTAATGCTACCTTTTGCAGATTGATACCAAAACCACATTCTTTAATATACTAAGCACTTCTGTTTTGTACATCTGCTCATCTCAAAACATTAGTGTTAGATTGCATTTTTATAGTAATCTTCATAAACTCTTTGGCATTTTTAATGCCTGTGTATCACAATACATGCAGTTTGTACTGTATGTAATTTTTTATTATTATTAATGTAATTTCAGTAAAATGATGGTGCCAATATTGTTATTCCATAACTATAACATAACTACTATAGTAATGTACAGTAGTATTGGCCTTAAGCCCCACTGAGAAGCACTGGTGTATTCATGCTCTCCAAATTCACTGTATGTTCATCTAAGAAACTCAATATGCACTGAAGTCTTGGCTCTTAATGCAAATGATTGTTAGTCGTGTAACATTTGTATCATTTTTTTTAATTAATATTAGAATTTTTTTTTTTTTTTTTTTTTTTTTTTTTTGCTTAGAATGCTCTTTTTTGCTGAAGGATGTATTTTTTCTTCATGTCTTCATGCATGTTTTAATGGACGTATTTTACTGTACATTCCTTTGTAAGGAGTTTTGAGCACTCCAATCAAAATGGTTTGGTTTTATCTACTCTCTATATTGTAAAGATATTTAATTTAGAAAGGTGTCAAAGCTTTTATTGCGAGAAATAGACAACAGCTGTGTTAATTTTTATATGTAGTCTTAACAACGTATTTGTCTGTCTGCCTGTCAGCCTACCTGCCTGCCTGCCTGTCTGTCTGTCTCAAAGTCTTTAGTAGTGATATTGTTATTTATGTATGGAGGTTTGTATCTGTGTGTGTCTATCAGGAGGCTGCATTATTATAGTGCCAAGCACAGAAGAATACAATACATGATGTACCAGTTGAATAGATCTGATTAATGTTTGTATATCAGCATAACTGTATGTAGTTTTCACAAAAACAAACAAGAGAAAAATGGGATTTTGACTTTTCACATCCATGTCAGGTGCCATGGATGGTTCGATATGAATCAGAGCAGACCTGCAGTATTTTCAGTAACCAGTAGATGATGCCAAAGGTACAGATTTTGATCTGTGCGCACTACAGCAAAGATTAAATCCCCCCCAAAACAATGCAGCATATTGCATACTCTAATTTATTTCATGCATTATGTAATCACGAGCTGATTCAACATGAAACAGATCTGCCCATACTGGAACAGATGCACATGTTGCCTGAATTATTCATTTTGCCATGTTTTAGACTGTGCAGTTTAAAAACAATAGCTGTCCTCCTGGGGTGGGTGATGCAGGCGTTTCAGCAGTTGGGTCAATTTCTCAAGTGAACAAACACAGCCATAGACCTATACCTGTCTCTTGTCCTCCGAGGACATTGACAGTACATGGTGACATGGGCGCTTACATGATATATTCCATCTTTTGCCCGATGGTGAAAGTCATGCATCACTGTAAAGGAGCAATGAGAGGTAGAGAAGCATTGTCATCCATCTTAACTCAGAGTAGCTGTGTCTCTGTACAACACATCAGTCTGGAATGTTTTGATCTAAATGGCCTGGCCAAGATACACTTCCTAACACCAGTCATCAAACTCCAACTCCACTGCTAATGCTACAAACTGAGACTCGCCTTTCTAGTCTACATCAGGCAGGTATCTCTACTGACTCAGACCTTTACAATAAACGCAAAGACCCGACTTATCATGAAAGTGATCACAACCCCTATGAGCTGAACAGCACACCTCTGAGATCAAACCTGATGGACTGTAAAGAGTTTCCACCTGCTTCTCCATGTGCTCTTTAGTCTTCTGTCGAAATAAAGTTATTCCTTCGCACACTTGGGCCGCTGGTGTACGCCATAAAACTGCTATAACCATCGTTCAAAAAGTTTGCTGCCTGAGGGCATAATCTCATCCTCTTAGGGGTTAGTAGCTTCCTAATTTAAATACACTAATCATATTCATCTGGTTCTTTCTGCAAGCCTACAAGAATAACTGGATTCCAGTAGAAGGAAAATTTGACAAATACTTTTTGTGACACCTGTGTGTTACAAAGCTGCAAGTAATGTCACTGACTGCATGTAAATAAGAAAATAGTGAAAACTAGACAGAAATATTCAATTAATAGATGGGTATCACAATATTATTGTACAAATAAATATCGACTTCTTGTTTCATATTCAGGAATGGTGTTTGAATTAGGGCTGCACTGTGCATCTGTGTTCGCCTCACAGCAAGAAGGTCCTGGCTTCGGGCTCGGCAAGGGTGTTTCTGTGTGGAGATTGCACGAGTGCTCCTTGTGCTTGCATGAGTTTTCTCCAGGTACTTCAGTTTCTTCAAACAGTCGAAGGGTATGCACTTTAAGCTAGTTGGCTGATCTAAATTACTCCTACGTGTGAGTGTGAATGGTTGTGTGGGTGTTGGCCCTGCAATAGACTGCTCAAGGTACTGCAAGTTGTTTGGGATGTACCCCGCCATTGCCCAGGGATGGCTGAGATAGGCTCCAGCCTCTCTGTGACCCTAGTAGTATTAAGCGGTTTGGCAAATGAATGAATAAATGTTTAAATTAAGTGCAAGAAGATGATACAGCTGAAGACTGCATTATTTCCCCACTCTTTGTAAATGGCAGGTTAGTTTACTGTTCAATTATGGGCAAATTGTTCCCTTTTGGTTTGTGAGTTGTTAATGCAGTGGAAAAAGTTATAATACAGTGGAAAAAGTTTTAACTACTGTAATAGTCTATAAGCTTATTTTTAAACACATTTTAGGTTTCCAAACATTACTTTTTTTAACCACATGAATGAATGAATAAATGGACATTTGTTTGTAGGGTGGTGAAGATGTTACATATTGCAGAGACTAATTCTTGGACAAAAATACACAAATATCATCAACAACAACAAAAAATATAGAGTGCCAGGTTTTGCGTTCAAAATAAAAGGCTCTATAAAAACTGCACAAATGGTTTCTAAAACTGATAGAGTTTAAAACTGATAGAGTTTAGAAAGGGTAAGGCTTTGTCACAGCAAATATCTACTTTATTTGCTTTTGATTGTTTATTGCTTCATTATTATTTATCATAAATTACATTGACTTACAACAATTGTTTGCATGTACATGTGACTGCTGTGCAATACACTGCGCATAATAATAATATAATAATAAAACAATAACAAGAATAGCAACAACAACAATAATAATAATAATAAAACAATAGCACGAAAAGCAACAACAACAACAATAATAATAATAAACAATAACAAGAATAGCAACAACAACAACAACAACAATAATAATAATAATAATAATAATAATAATTAGAGAGTAATTGCATAGTTTCTATTTTGATAAGAACAATAAAAAAATCCAAATGAAATATCATGATGATGATGATGATGATGATTAAAGGGTTTACAAACTTTTGCTCTCATGCTGTATCGCGCGCGGTATCAAGGAGGCAAAGAGGAGAATATGTGAGCGCTTTTGCGCGCACACGCGCCTGCGCGCTCATGTGAGTTAGCTTATCTCTCTCTCTCTCTCTCTCTCTCTCTCTCTCTCTCTCTCTGTGTGTGTGTGTGTGTGTGTGTGTGTGTGTGT
>JAOUQZ010000035.1:9723811-9734251 GCA_028564935.1 Neosilurus hyrtlii
TCTCTCTCTCTCTCTCTCTCTCTCTCTCTCTCTCTCTCTCTCTCTCTCTCTCTCTCTCTCTCTCCCTCTCTCTCTATGTGAGTGAGTGACTCACAATGCCAAGCATCAGTCTGCTTCAAACCAGCTTTCACCAATTAAATACTCATCAGAACTCTGAGGCTGAGGGTGCAATTTATTAACTGGACTCTTTCTCATCTTTCTTTATTCACTCTCTCTCTCTCTCTCTCTCTCTCTCTCGCTTTCATACACTTTTCCATTTTCTGCCTATCTCATTCTGTCTCTCACCTTCTCTCCCAATCTCGCCTTATCTTCCTTACTGTCTGTCCCATCTTCCCTCTGGCTCTTTCTTCATCACTTATCATCCTTCATACTCCAATAGCAGTCTGTGACCAAAAGCAGCCTTACACTTGCCCCTCCTCTTTCACAGTCATTTTCTCTCATTTATTCTTTTTCCTTATTTCATATCATTCATTCATTTGCTTCGTCCTACAAGGGTCTCAGGGGGCTTTAGCCTATCTCTGCTGACTGGTTGAAGGCAGGGTACACCAGTACATTTACGCTCTCCAGTCCATAGTATGGACAACATACACACATGCACATAACCAGTCACATGTACACTTATACCTATGGGTAATTTTCAGCAGCTGTATTTGGATGTCTTTGAACTGTGGGAGAAAACTGGAGAACCCGGAGGAAACCCACACAAACATGAGGAGAACATCAAACTCCACACAGAAATGCCCTCTTTGAGCCCAATACTCAAACCCAGGACCATTTTGCTGTGAGGCGAACGTGCTAACCAATACGCCACTGTGTCACCTGATCACCTAAAGATCTTCCTCCTTGTCTTTCTATCATGTCAATCTGTCATACTCTTTCCACCCTTTCTCATTTTGTCCTACTTTCCTCCCCATCTCACTGCCGTCTGCTTTCTTTTTTCCTTGTCCTTACTTTAAAAGGCTTTCTTTCTATTTCTTTCACAACTTCTGCTTCTTCTTCTGTCTCTCCATTCATGCTCTGACTATTTATCTTTCTTACTGTCTCATCTTCCCTTAGTTTCATTCTTCATCATTCATCTTCCTCCACACTTCAATATCCTCCACCACACCGAGAAACCCAAAGCAATCTTACATTTGTTTAAATAGATGTGTCTAACATATGCATATATTCATTTATAAATATTTATATTCCTTTTTCGCAGCTGATGCTCTGAGCACTAAGGGTTCGACAGGGTTTTAATCTGCACTGATATTCACACAGGAGCACTCGTACCAAGATAGAATTTCAGCCCAAGTGGAAATTTGTGAGGGATAGGGAAAAGGGTAGGTTGATCACAGGAACAGCAACACTGTGACAGAAAGGCATATTATTGAAACAGTGCAGTTAGGGGCTTAAGTTTTTGCAAAGATTTTACAGTATACCATGAAGTTACAAATAAAAAATGAGTGTAGCCTAAAACAAAACTAAGAAAATAAGATATTATCAGTATTTTTATGTCTCAGTGTTTTCAGCTTGCATGCTTGGGGGCTGTTCAGAGTTTTGGTTTAATGCTCTTTGTCTGGAAACATGGTCTGTATAAGGCAATATTATAATTTGTAAAATTTCAAGATAATGGGAACGTCAGATATTTTTTTAGTTATGAATATCTGTGAAACATACAGGCTCAACGTGGAACCTAAAATAGCTCTTTGCTTTGTTACTGTCACCTTCTTTTTTGTCACTCTTTCCCAAATTTTTAGCAGTTAACTGTAAAACAAAACAGTTGTATCTATGGAATCTGAATACATGCATGAATGCACATTTATAAATTCATTCATTCATTCATTTACCAAACCGCATCCAGCTGCGAGGAGGCTGGAATGTAACTCAGCCAACTCTCAGCAAGGGCAGGGTGCACCCTGAACAGCTCACCAGTTCATCACAGGGCCAACACACAAACAACCATTCACACTCACACCTAGGGGTAGTTTGGAACCACCAATTAGCCTAATGTTCATGTCTTTGGACTACCCACTATGCCACTGTACGTTGTGAATGAATGACATGAAATCAAAAGCTATTGAAACAAACAGTACACAGTAATTTACATTGGTCTTTTTTTTTCTTAAGAAAAGTTTTCAGCAGATTCTAAAAACATTAATTGTGCACAATTTAACTTTTATTCTTGACTGCTGAACGCCCGTGATGTAAAAGTGTAAACTGTAGTCTTACATAAAACCCATAATAGTTACTACTGAACTTATTCAAACTGTTCATGAATAAAATAAATATGATATTACATTTTCACTGATACTGGCTATCTGAGGCTTTAAAAAAGAAAAAAAAAGAAAAGAAAGAAACTAAAATAAATTATAAGAAATGTTACTGAATTTTGAAAGAAAAGTGTTTTTGAAGCATTTAAATTTTAAAGCCTCTCGGAGTCCTACACTATCCAGTCACAGATGTAGGAGGAGTTAATGATGGCAAGCCTGTTATAGAGCAGTCACAAAGGCCATAAATTGATTGAATACAAAAATAAAATAGGAGGTGTACAATAGTATGGAGTTTTTGTAAAAGGTTGATAAAATAAGTTGACTGGTTGAGGATCAGTTGAGGATTAGATGTAAGTCTGACCCAAGATGACACATAGTAATCCCTGGCAGGAAACACAGAAAGAGTACATATGATATCTGAATACTCAGTATGCTATTATCAGTAATAGAACAGTATGCTTCTAGCACGGTATCCCATCATTCAGCTGGAGCTTTTGAAGCAAAGAGCAAAGAAGAAGAATCACTGTTATAGTTCTGTTACTGTTACAGAAGTGTTATTATAATAATTATTGTAATTATTAAGTATAGAATACTTGAAAAAACAGCAGACTGATAAATGTAACACTATCTTTGCAAAAAAAGGTTATCCAATCAAAAAAAAAAAGGATAATTCATGTATGATCTTTTAATATATAATTTAACTATAAGATGACCCAAATTTATGCTTGTTAACACTAAGCTAATGCTAATTCTACAAACACCCAGTTCTAAGTATATGTAAGATGATGGTACAATACATCCATGTATTGTCCTTATTAGCTCACATATTCACAGAACAAAAGGGGGGGTGATGATTGTATGTATGAAACCGATGTTTGTACACATTTAATCACTGTCTTGACAATTCATGTTTGTTTATTTATTTGTGTGCTGGAGCTTTTTCAAGAATCAATGCATTTCCATACAATCACTCCTTTTAGTAATGCATACTAAAAGTATCATACATTCTAACTACTTAATATATAATTATATTTAGAACCTACACAGAAAGGTTTTTATGTTTTAAGGCATTTTTTGCAGACCCCCTTAAGTAGAGCAACGTACATTTGATATTTTTATACAACTGAGCAATCGGGGAATAAGGTCCCTGCTCAAGGGCCCAACAGTCACAGCTTAGTGGTAGTGGGGCTTGAACCCCTGACCTTCAGATCAGCATGCCAGAGCCTTAGCCACTGAGGCACCACTGGCACAATAACAGCACAGATATTCAGTGCCATAAATAAATATCATATTTTAGTGTTTGCAAAATGATTATGTGTTTAATCTCAGTTGAATCGGCACTCTCCCAAAAGTGCTCTTACTGCACAGTGTTTCTTAGTTGTATATTCCCTTCTGTTTCAGTTCCATTCGTCACACTGCAACTGTTTCATCTTCTTTTGGTATTTTATCTTTTACACAATAACATTTCAAATAGCTCCCTTTACTTTTGCATGATGAGCGCTACATCATTATATAGAAGTCATAGACACACCGAAAGGGGAAAAAGATTTCAAGACATTGATTGAAGGCCACATTTGTCTCTCTTCACTTCTCACAGAGAAGATCCTCCTGCTCTGTCTGTCGTTTTTTCATCAGACAGACACAGATGAGCCCGGCTGAACTTACTACAGACAGCAAGTGTCAAAATGTGTCGAAGTGAATCTGTTTTGCCACCCTTAGGGAACAGCCTTTAGTTCTCATCTTTTACCTGCTGCTATTTTACACCTTTAATAATCTCCACTTCATTAATTCCCTTTATGGATGATGACTTGGTGCAAGACTAAAATAAAGCATACGTACCTGTTAGGACTGTGATGAAAATAGATCAAACCACAGAACTTTAGATTTCTAATTGACTGTTGAGAAAATGTGCAGTAGGATAGCAGTGTGATGGTGTTTTGTGTTAAAGTACGCTTGCACTAAAAAATGGATTGGACCACAGTCTATCGCAGAGCGCCATGCAAAAATATGTTTACACTGTACACTCATTCTCCATGGGGTAATTTATTAGAGCCGCTATACCTACTGGCATGTTTTTGGGAAATTTCAAAGAAATTTCTGGATGCAAATAAACTAAAACTTCACACATATTATAATTATTTTTAAATTATCTTTGATATTTAAATCAGAGATGCTCTCAGTACGCCCAATAAATACATAAATAAAAACAGCACTCGGAGAAGGCAAACTTTTGCCAAGCCCAGCAATCCCCCATATGAAACAAATTATAGAAAATTATAGTATCTTATAATGTTAATGAATTCTTTAAAAATATCATAGATTCAGACTTTCATCCAGATCATCTCCAAAATTTTATTTAAATATCTGTAAATATCTTTGATATTTAAATCGGAGATGCTCTCAGTACGCCCAATAAATACATAAATAAAAACAGCACTTGGAGAATGCAAACTTTTGCCAAGCCCAGCAATCCCCCATATGAAACAAATTATAGAAAATTGTAGTATCTCATAATGTTAATGAATTCTTTAGTAATATCCTAGATCCAGAATCGCATCCAGATCATGTCCAAAATGTAATGGAATTTTATTTGTTCAAAATACAACCTCTGGCAGAAATTTTATGAAAATCTGCACATTAACTTTTGCAAAAAACTGAAACTACACAGCACCACCTACTGGGCCTGCTGGTATATGACACTTCCAAAAAATCATCTTATCTCACAATATTAAACAATCCTTTAAAAAAAAATCATTGATCCAGAATTTGATTCTGATTATCTCCAAAATGTAATGCAATGGAGTCTCCCTTGTCCAAATCCCTTGGTAGAAATTTCATGAAAATCCTCACAATCTTTTAGCATAATCTTTCTACCAAACAAAAAAACAAACTTATAAACCATGGGTAAAACACAACCCCCATGGTGGAGATAAATGCCCACCAAACCTGTAAAACAGAAAGCATACTATAGAAAATAGATGCTATACCTAATCATATTCATCTATAATAATTAAATTAAATGAATGACAATGCTATTTAAGGCATGTGACTGGGACAAAAACGAGCTAATTTACTAAGTGTTAACTAGCCAGCTTCCTAAAGATAGTGTTTCATTTGATGCAAATACATGAGATGTGTTGCCAAGTTCTTGAAAGACACATTTCACATAGATTTTTTAAATGATTTTAAGATTTCGGCAATACTTGTTTTAGGACCTGTGCAATTCATTGGTTTGTTTGTCTACAATAAACTCAGTAATCTGGACATAAAAAAGAGAGATTTGGTTTAAAAATACATATTCCACAATTGATTTATAAAATGTCACTGAATTATATAGCAATTTTTTAACTACCAATTGTATTAATTTAGTACCTTGATATACTTATTGTTCCATAAACAATAGCTACCTCATGCATTTGTAAATCTTCTTTCAAAGTTACTCATTAAACAGTGGTACTATTCCAACATAATGAATCTTTTCTGTACTTGATCCAAATGCACACTTATTAATTATTATCAGAACCAGCTAGGGAAAACAGCGAAGGCCAGTGCACAAACTCTCACTGCACATTCAAAGAAAAATTTAATTACCCCTTACTATTCCCATTACCAGGAGATGATAATGAGATCTACAGCATGGCATGTCAGCACAGCTGTTTACTTGTGTGAGAGATCCTGGAACTGGGTCGGATTGCGTCGTCAAATTAAATTAATTTCCTAACTGTCATCAATCCTATTCCTTAATAACCAAAACTGATTATTGCAGGTTCATATCTTAACACACACACACACACACACACACACACACACACACACACACACACACACACACACACATGGCTGCAACCTAAGCAGTGAGGTCCAGACGTCCCTCTTCCCAGCCACTTCCTCCAACTCTTCCTGGGCTACTCCGAGCTCCTCCCAGTAGGCTGAGCTTCTCACCCTATCCCTGAGGGAGAGCCCCTCCACCCTGCGAAGGAAGCTCATTTCAGCTGTATCCACAATCTTTTTCTTTCGGTTACTACCCAAAGATCGTGACCATAGGTGAGGGTAGAAACGTAGATCACTTGGTAAATTGAGAGCTTTGCCTTTTGGCTCAGCTCCCTCTTAACCACAATGGACAGGTATGAGCTCCGCTTCACAGCAGATCCTGCACCAATCAGCCTCTCAATCTCATCAGATTACCCCCCCTCTGGGGTTAAATATACTGTCTTACTAAAAAAAAAAACTTTCACACACTTAATATTTTGTTGGGCAGGTTTTAGCTTTGATTATGGCATGCCTTTACCAAAGAATTGTTTCAGCAACATTATGCAACATCACAACATTTATTTCCATTCAGAATGGCAAATATATTCCATCAATATCTTTAATTGATCACAGGAGAGCTGAACCAATCCAGAAAGTCTTTTCCAACACATCTAAAAGACTTTTATTGGGGTAAAGGGCCGAACTTTGTGGTGCCTTTTCATGTGTGAAATGATACTTCATGCTTTCTGAACCACTGTCTGAGCTCAGGGAATCCTGGTATTGTTGTCCTTGAACCTATCATGCTCTCCCAAAAGAAAAAGTCTATTGATGTGATTACCTGGTCTTTCAGTATTCAGGTCTTCATCTGACTTCACTTCATTGCCACATAACATTGCTGAGCCTCGACCTGACGAACTGAAGCAATCCCAGATCATAAAAACTGCCTACGGAGACTTGTTCAGTGGCCACTCTGCATACTGACTACATCTCTTCATGTGTGATGCAGGAAGGGACTTCTTACCCTGACATGTCCCTCTACTCCTCTGCAATAGGGTAAATCTGGATTCCTCAGATCACTCTCAGAGTCTGACCTTAAAGCTGTCTACTAAACTGAAGCATATTCTTCTGATTATTCTCTTTTACAAGTGGCTTTATCATGGCTACACAGCTGTTAGTCCCAATCCTGTGAGTTCTTGTCATGTTGCGTGTATGTAGAAATGTTCTTCAGAAATAAAAGTAGCTGCAACCTCTATGGGCGGCACTGTGGTGTAGTGGTTAGCATGCCCGCCTCACAGCAATAAGGTCCTGGGTTCGAGGCCCAGGCTTGGGTGTTTATGTGAGGAGTTTGCATGTTCTCCCTGTGATTGTGTGGGTTTTCTCCACAGTCCAAAAACATGCACATCAGGCCAATCAGCTGATCCAAATTACCTCTAGTTGTGAATAGTTGTGTTTTGTGGCGAGCTGCTCACGGTGTACCCCACCTTTGCCCAGTGTCAGCTGAGATAGGCTCCAGCCTCCCCACAACCCTAATCAAGGATAAAGCAATTCGGCAAATGAGTAAGTGAGTGTAAGTTCTATAGCTGTTCATGGTGTACAATGTCTACACCCAGTGTCAGCTAAGATCGGTTCCAGCCTCCCCAGGACGCTAATAGGATTAAGCAGTATGAATTAGTGAGTCTATGTTCTACAAACTTGATGCTGAGCCAAGAATATTTTCTGACCATAATTTTCCAATGAAGTTGGTGGTTCAGCATTTTCCTTTCAGGTTTTAATAATGTGTTGGACAAGTCTTAACCCAATTTTAGTAAGTTCAACAACTTCCTTTTTGTGTTTTTGCCTAATACATGCCAATAATTTGACTCACTTATGAAACACAGTAACATCTTTTTCTTGACCCTGGGATTTGTCTTTCAACAGGGTTGTAAGAAAGGAGAAGCTACTCATTGCATGAATCAAAATAATTTATGGGTTAAAAAAAATTGCTGCCAGTTGAAATATATTATTCACTGCAGTATTTATTCAAATGCAATTTCTGCCTAATTTAATAGAATTATGTGCTTATTTAAATTTACCATTGTATGATTCTTTGTTTGACCAGGCAGTGTATAAATGGAGCACTAAGCATGTACAGATTCAGTACTAGTTTGTTTACAGGTGCAATGGAATTGGAATGAATCTTTAAGGAGTGACCTTTATAGGACTGAAACACTGTACTCTACACCTGCGAAATTGATCCTATAAAAGCCTCTGTTTCAGTGATATATCAAGCTGAATAGCTATCAGCAAACTGATTTAAACTTGACTGACTGCACACATGCTGTGTCATAGATTTGACAGATTCTTGTAATTACTACCTAGTTTTTTGAAAGCGCTCATATCCACACACAAAGAGATAAAACTGGCAATTATTGTTTTCCCTTGGCTAAAAAAGCTGGTCCAAGGAAAGACCACTCAGTCTCTTTTGCAGTTTAAGATTGTGAATGCTTTTGTGATTCAGCAAGAAAAGGGAGTCTTCTCCGTTATCATCAACTTTCCTCTGGCAGCACAGATGTGGGGAACTACAGGACAGAGACATGACATATGGTTATAATGTCTCAACATCGCTGCACACACTGGAGTTGCACTCAACAAGGACACAGAAAAGAGCAAGTGCACTCACCGCTTCAGGACTGAATCGTGGCTTTCTGCCTAAAGCAGTATTCACACTTATATCATTATTGTAGTAGGGGTTTCTACAATAAATGCACCATAAAGAACTGCAATAACAAAACAGCTTAAAATGGAATAATCACACGCATCCACACATGCAGAGAACAGACTATGAAGCTACATTCTCTGATAATGAAGTACTTTAACATACCTTTAGGGGCACAATGGCTTGACACTAGGGAAGTTTTTCAAGTTATTCAAAGTGAACACACACGCACACACACAGAAACAGGTGGAGGAAGGGATTGTGCTGCTCTCCCCAAACAACATCCCCCAGCCCTACAGAATATTTCTGCTGGTTCGGGAATCAAACCAGAATCAGTAACCTTTTGGTCCCAAACCCGCTTCTCTAACCAATAGGCCACGGCTGCCCCAGAAGTATCACTCTAAAATACTTATTTGTAACCTTCACATACACCTTTTCTGTTTAAGAGCATATAGTATATGTACCTTTTTAGCCCTCAAAAGGCATACATATTTTCCTTGAGGGGGCTATATTAGCATGGAATCCACCTTGGCAAACAGAAATGGAATCTTGCTGTACCCCTGGGTTCATTGAAGTAGCAGCACACAATCTTTTCTCATTTCTCTTCTTTTTTGCTTTTTGTAAACAAAGCCTCCCACGTAGTAATCAGAAACACTGTGCCTGCTCAGACAAATGCATTCTAACTAGCCATACCCGTACAGATGACCACTCTCTAACTAGCCTATTCCGTGAACTACATATGCTACTTTCTTTAAACTGACCAATTCTGTGCTGCCTTATCCCAATGATTCTCTATACATATAAGCCATAAAAGTTGTGAAATAAAAGGGAGAACTGCTGAACTAAGTAAAATGCGGTATACCTTATATCACCAGGCCTGTACAGTAAAATGTCCCGAGTAAAATGAACTCTTGCACAGTATATTCAGCCAGAGACATATTAAATTAGTTTACTTTAGGCTTACTGCACAATAACATAAATAAATGAAGTGTGAAATTGTTTACTGTTTGGAAATTCTGGCATTTTCAATCTGTTCCCCAAAAAGATTACTTCTCACAATAAAAAAAGTGAAAAGAAAACAACAACCAAAAAACAAACAAACAAAAAAAAACCTAACAAAACAAAACAAAAAAGCAAAAAAACAAAAACAAACAAACAAACAAACAAAAAAAAAAACAGTACAACATGTTTGGTTTCAGACTTTTAACCTTTATGTAATTTCCCCAATTTCTGTTTATTTTAAAGTTATTATCCACTTTGACATTCAATAGTCTGTCAGTTTATTAGTATTCAGCATTGCTTGTATGCAATAATTTATTTGTATTATTAAAGCAGCCACATATAAAATTATAATATTTAAGGAGAAACCATGGTAACCATGTGGGTGTAGTGGTTAGCATGTCCGCCTCACAGCAAAAAAGTCAGAGTTCCTGGCTCAAGCGTTTCTGTGTGAAGTTGCATGTTCAGGTTGCATGTGCGGATCCACTGAATGTGTATATTGAATGTATTCAGTGACTGGATTCAGTCTGGATTTAAAAAATACTTTTATAATATGAACAAAAAAATAAAAATTAATAACAAAATACATCATTTGAAATTTACCCTGACTATATACCATAATATTCCAATTCCAATAATTTTTTTGCATACATTATTATTATTATTATTATTATTATTATTATTATTATTATTATTATTATTATTAATTGATTTATTTTCTTGCCTGCTTGTTTATTTGTCTAT
>JAOUQZ010000035.1:9745726-9759882 GCA_028564935.1 Neosilurus hyrtlii
GGTAGGTAAGTAGGTAGGTAGGTAGGTAGGTAGGTAGGTAGGTAGGTAGGTAGGTAGGCAGGTAGGTAGGTAGATAGATAGATAGATAGATAGATAGATAGATAGATAGGTTGTTTCCTTTCTGTTAAAAAAAACGCTCCATGGGTCTCTAAGGAGGCATGTATAGTCTTCAACCTCCCTAGTAAGCCGATGCTTAATCATTTACTGAAGGTGAGGAGGATGTTGGGGAAAACTCCCTAAAATAGAGTGTCCAGAAGGCCTGAAGGCATCTTTTGGAAACTCATTCAAAGTTTAAATAAGATGCATTTTTTATCTTGAAAATATTGAAAGCCATATTGCATAGCTTTCTTCATATTTTTTGGATTGGCATTTTGTTGCATTTCTAGGCTTTCAAAATTACTGTCCATGGCAAACCAGTGATGTGTGTCTGCTGTTTTTATTCATGCATTATCCACTCAGAACAATGTCTATAAAGACAGAGATAGCGAACCAATCAGAACGCGTCATTCCTGTGACGGGACGAGCACCGTCACGGCCACGGCGTGCTGCCAAAAAACATTCAATATGTGTTTGCAGGTTGATCCTGAATTTGCAGTCTGTGTTTTGTAAAGTGTTGTTTCCCATAACCGTCAGGTTACTCATCATACGCCTTCTGTATCCCGATCAGCTGTTATATGTGCACTTTGACATCAACACTATCGGGTTTCAGTCATTTAAGCTAGCTAGTCGACGCCATTTCTACACCTTTTCTGTTCCATGTTCCAATGCATGTACTCCGGGAAGCAATCGCATAACCCATGCAAATACTTGAAGTGTTCCGTTTATTTTTCCCAATGAATGTAAAGACAAACTTTTCTGTCTTACCGGTATCATTTCATTAGCACTTCCTTGTTTTCCTCAAAGCGTGATGCTCCATACTTTCACGGCTAAAAGGTGCGTAATATGTTCCGGTTGTTTTTTTGTTACTAGTTTAGTTAGTTGTTTAGGCTGCAATTTTGTTATTGACTATGTTGATATTAAGCAGTACCAATTTAAGTATTGTTAAGAAAGGATGCTGATGTTCATTATTAAGAGCAATAGTAAAACTAGTTTAAAAATAGAGTAAAAAGAGAAAAACTAGTTTTGTCGCGATTTGACAGTGTATCTTAGAACACCCCCGAGACTTGTTTATGTTGGTTTAGTCCAATTTCAAGGTGGTGTTTAAGAGAGATTTAAGCAACGTTCTTTCATTCATTAGGGGGCTAGCCGAGAATGTAGAGGCTCGTGAGAGCTTTTAGCCTAAAAGCTGTGTCTTGACTGTAAGACTATTTTACAGGCGGAAATATAGGCTTTGACTCTAAAGTCATGTTTGGTTTGTTTTCGGTATTGAAAAGTGAGTGGGGGCCCCCCCCCCCCCCTTTTTTTTGTTATTGTTTTTTGATGTAGTGTTTTTGGTGCTTAATTAGTACCTTGGCCTTATTTGGGGTTAATAAATAGAACCCTTCTTAATCCAATCTGTGTCTCCTGAGTGTTTACCAACTGACTCAAACCTCTTCGCCATGACTACCAGATCCCAGTTCCTATATTAGTGAGGGGAGAACTGGCTGGTGGGTGGAAATTGGCAGGTGACCAAATTAAGAAGGGAAATGGGGAAACAGTATGTTGACAGGTTTGTATTTCACTTCTGAATGTAGCCATAATAGTAATTTTCATCAGTATCTAAATTTGACAATTAATTCTCTTTTTTTATATCCCCTCTTTTAATCTGGAATAAAAGGTATAATGAGGGTAACCTTTCATTCAGCACATATATAGCAAACAAATATGTCAGGTGTCCCTGAAAAACCAATTGAACTCACCGCAGTTGCATTCTGGCAAACAGCCAAAAGATGACAGCCAAGAAATGATAGTAATAACAAGAAATTGACCTTGTAGCCAGAAATTAATTTATTAAGGCCACATGTTCTGTGCTCATGAAATACTTGTGGCAGTTATTTTATTTTAAAATGAGTAGTCAAATGAATTACCTCACTGTAGCCAAAAGAACATGCATGTAAGCATGGTAATGATTTATAATGTTGCACTTTGACTGATGCATCAGTACATCCTGGAGTCAGGCTGCCCAAAAAAGCAGTATGTACTGTAATATTTAATTGGACTGCCTTTAGATTTACAGCTTGCATTTCTGTGGCATTGTTTTCTTCAAACTTATGCATGAAACTTTTATTTCAGTCCAGAGTTGTGTTAATTAAGTATGCCACAGTAATTTTGTACTGAGGCTGTGAGAGTTGAAACACTGCATAAAATCTTCTCCTGCACATCCCAAACACTTTCACTGAGGTTAAGGTCAGGACTCTGTGGTGCCAGTTCATTTGAGAAAATAATTCCACATGCTTTCTGAACCACTCTTTCACTTTTTGAGCCCAGTTATATTATATCGTGCCATCCAGAAAGAAAAAAATCCATTGATGCCTCACAACAAAAAGGTCCTGGGTTTGAGTCCGGAGCTTGGTGAGGGTGTTTATGTATGGAGTTACCATTTTCTTCCTATGCATGCATGGGTTTCTTTCAGGTGCTCTGGTTTTCTCCCAGAGTTGAGGAGGCAAACCACACAGCAGAGATAATCCAGAGAGCCGAATCAAACACATAGGCAGAGTTCATACACAGAAGGAGGATATCAGAGGCAGAGTTGATAATTAGGGTCAACGTTGGGAACATGAATGAAGATGAATAAACAATGACTCGATAATGACTGGCTAAGAACACAGAACAACCCTTTGCTGTGATTCCTTATATACGATAAGGTATAAATAGGTGTGAATGCAGAAATTTGTGCTAGTGGTCATTTGAAGTCATTGAGTAGTCAGTGGATTTGGAGCAGTGAAAGGGGTGCTGGGAAGTTCTGGGGGTGTACTGAGGACATGACATTACAGAATTCACTCACGCATTTGCTGAACAGCTTAATATTACTATAAGGGTTGTGGGATAGCTGGAGCATATCAACTGACACTGGGCAAAGGCAGGGTACACCCTGAACAACTCGCCAGACCATCGCAGAGCAACACACTCAACCACTCACACTAACACTTACCCCTGGGGCAATTTGGGTCAGCCAGTTAACCTAATGTGCATGTCTTTGGACTGTTGGAGAAACGAGTAGTATCCAGGACACCCATGCAAGCATATGGAGAACATGCAAAGTCTACACAGAAATGCCCAAACCCCATACTCGAACCCAGGACCATCTTGCCGTGAGGTTGAAGAGTGCACTTTTTTAGCTACTCAGATTGTTTTCTTTAGAATGTAATGCAGCCTAATTCTTTCAATCTACACTTAAAACATGCAGTTCAAGACTGAGAAGCTTCAGCAAAACCTATTAAAAATTAAGGAAGTTATGCCTTTGAGAAAAACTATTCAAATCCAAGCCTCTGTTTGTCTTTCCACTAAAAATAAGAAATATCAAAAGTTGGTGTGCTTTCATGTACTGTTTCCAGGATTATTATACTTTTTCTACAACTATCATTCAACCCCTTGTCGTGCTCCTTTCTGCTCCCTGCCCTGCTTATCTAACGAGGTGGAATTTCTTAACCTTGCCCATAGCCCTGGCCACATATCTCCAGCGGTCGCCAGGTGCCAGGAACTTATCATTCCTGGATTGTCGACGGCTGATGGAGACAGAGGGAATCCGGAGCTCATTTATTTATGAGTCCTGCACTCTGCTTAGCATTGGGGTCAAACACATCACACACTCCGACAGCAGTGGATGGTAGCATGCATGCAGCCCAAGCAGCACCAAGGCCAATCATTTAGACACCTTTAGCTGAGATTCTGAAGCCTCTGGCATCGGCAGTTAGACAGGGGTCATGGCGCATGGCTTAATTGGAAAGGAAAAGTTTTTTTCGGCATGGCCTCATTATTTTATGCAGCTCAGAAGGATTGTTGTCGTGTCTTAAGAATTCGATGTGCTATGCATGGCATTCCTTGCCATCATTAGCAAATTTTGAAAGGTTTATGTTGGAAATAGTCTGAATAAAAATGACCAAAATGTCACAGGAGCGATGCAGATGATTTGAGAAATATTCTAAGCTATAATTTAGATGCAGTCCTGGCTGGAATTATGTTGCGATGTGCCCAGAAACTGCCAGCTTATTAAATAGATATATTTAATACACCCTATTAGGAGGTGAGTTATAAGTGAGGTGAATTTTGCCATCATAATTCAGGCTCGTCTCCATCTTCAGTGGTTTGTCGTTTTAGTGCCAGCTGTCTCGTTTGGGTGTCATTATCAGAGACAGCTTCTGGGCTCCAGCATTATAGTTATAAACATTACATGAGTGTCACGCTTCACTCTTCCTCACCCACACTCTCTACACACACACACACATACACATATACACACACACACGCACACCCACCCACCCACCCCCACACACACACACACTCATCGTCTATCTCTTTCTCTCAAGTACACTGTTTGTCTTTTTTAATCGTCCACCTGTCACCCTCATTTGTAGAAACAAAAAGGTGTTAAGCGTTTATGCAGTCTTTTAGCCACAGCAGATTTGATTTGATTACACACATTACCCAGCATTTTATGTGTGCGCTTGTGATTTAGGACCTACTTTTTACACACCACTTGTAAATTGAACAATCCTTTACGGACTGACAGAGTAACATCGTTTTTAATTGCTTTCCTTTCCCGCAAATCTGTAAAATGAAATTTCCCTACTAAAACAGCGGGATTGCATGTACATGCAGCTCACTAAAATATCATTTGCATTACCTCTCAGGACTAAATGTTGAAAGTCTTGTAATGTTGCCCCTTATTGTGTGTCGTTTTGATGATGACTGTTTGGCAGCGATGTGGTAGGGATTAGGAGATGACACCTGACTGGGATTAGATTTAATAGGAAAGAAGAAACTAGTACACACTCATTAAAGAGTCTCAGAGACAACTGAGCAATGAGGTGCTTCGTAGACAGCATTATGTTTTCTGTTGATTTGTCTTGTGAGAACCAGGCTTAATCAAAATTACTTTTTATATAATATTATATAAGACTATCTCAGCCGACAATGGGACAAGCAGGGTGCACCCTGAATTGCTCGCTAGACCATTGCTGGCGAACAGACACACAACCATTAACACTTACACTTATATCTATGGGCAATTTGGAACACTTAGCCTAATGTACCTGTCTTTGAACTGTGAGAGGAGAATGTACTACCCAGAGTAAACCTACTCATGCACGGGGAGAGTATGCGAAGTACACACAAAAACACCCGAGCCCGGGTTTCGAACACAGAACCTTATTGCTGTGAGGCTGACATGCCACCGTGCTGCCAATTTTGTAAAAGTAAATAAATTTTTTTAAAGGAATGTGTTATTGCATATATATGTAATATGTTTATTAATAATAAGCAATAAATACCATACGATTCAACCAATAATTATTATTATATATACAATTACCCCCCCTCCCCCAAATTTCATTGTAAACCATGTCCACATGGTACCAAACGTCCGAATCTTTTCAAGATTCTCCACATGCATATTTAGTATAACACTCTCAGAGGTAAAGCTATCTGCACCGTTACAGATGCCCATGCTTGGCTGGTGATCGCTCTAATTGTCAGGGAGGTGAGTGTATGCCATCCCTTCCTCCCCTGAGAGCTACACCAGTCAGCTCCCATGGCCACGGATGGCTGCATACATCAACCTGAATTCGAACTCACGATCTCCAGAATGATAGCAGTGCACCTTGTCGCTGTGCCACTTGGGAGCCCCAATCACTGTAGTTTTATCCTGGTCATACTTGCAGTGAATCTTGAGTGTAGCCCCAGGAATGCTGGGTGTGTGACCGGAATACCTCCCACACAGGATACACACAAATATTTACACTTTTTACTGTTCACAATTTACAGGAGACAATCACCCTGGCTTGTTTTTGGGAGTTTTGGGAGGATACTAGAGAACCCAGATGGAACCCACTCAATCACAAACCTTAGTGATCTCAGTAACATGATTTTAGGATCAAATTTGGAAAGTGGAGCTTTAAGGCAGCAGTGGTACCTGCTACAGCACATTCATTCGTTTGTTCATTCATTTATTCATTCATTAATTCATTCATTTACTGGATTTAGGAGAATGACAGGATTAAGCAGTTTGAAAAATTAGTGTGTGATTACTGGTATTACTACTGCTGTTTGAATCTTTTTAGGTGTTTCTGAGGTATACACATCAGTAAACTATAACTGTTATTTTCTGAGACTAGAACTTATATGAAACGTTCTCAGAGGCCTCTTCTCTTGAGTAAAGTGTTTTGAATTAGCTTTGAGTGCAAGCACAAGAACAATGGAGCGATGTAACCAGTGTGCTTAAAAAAAGACCACTTAGACCATGAATGAAATGTGAATAGCTTTTTCATTTGATGCAAACCAATTTTTTATTATCATCATTATTTATTTATTTATTTATTTATTTTTATTTAAATGAGCTATTGGAGTTTTTATTATACAAAACAAAAGGTCTTTCGGTATCCTCGCTTCAAAAAAAGATCGTTTCAGCTGAATTCTGATGCTGAACAGCATGCCTTTTCAAGATGGAGAGCTCCTCTCTCTCTCTCTCTCTCTCTCTCTCTCATTCTCCCTTTGTATGTGTGTGTATGTAATAATGTACTGAGTTTTGAGGACTTGTGTTTTCTATTCCAGGGTGATGAGCTTGGTCAGTCTGAACAAGAAAGATATGGCAACCCAGAGATCCAAAAACTTCTCAGCCAGAAGCTCCTCAAGTTGCCATGGAAACCAGAGGTAAGGCCTCATTTGGTTGCCTTTGTTTCTTTTACAAGCTGTAATGTTTACCCTCCAGAGGCTGGGCGAGGAGGAAGTGTACACAGTGTTAGCAGCATGAGGAGTTTTTCTTTTCCCCATGCTGTCTCCCCCCCCCCCCTCTCTCTCTCCCCCTCTGTCTCTCTCTCTCTCTCTCTCTCTCTCTCTCCTCTTTCTCTCTATTGTAGCTTGGTCTGAAAACATACACTCACTATATATTCTATAGTCATATCTAAAACCATAATATCCCTGTAACATAGTCTTATAAGGATAGGATACTTTATAAACATAATGTGACCTATATAGTAACTAGGTCATAGTGTGGAACGTATCTATGGTGGACTAAAGATGGTGAGATATTGGGATAATGTACATGTGGCAACAACAAATAATGAGTTTGGCTTGTGTAAGGTAAGGAGTTTGTGCTACTTCAGGAACTCACATTTACTTATGAATAACTTCACAACATCAGGTAATTCGTATCTACACTATATTCCTCCTATTAATAACAAAACAAAAAACACAATAGTTATCTTGTAAAGTTACCATGACAATACAGAATCTTTTAATTCAGTAGCATTTTTCTTAATCAGTTTTCCTTCTGTACATACTGTCAGACTTCCTGTACTGAACAGACTTCCTGTTCCATCTGTACAGACCTGACTGTGTATATAGTATACCTTTTTTAAAATTACTTATACATGTGTATTTCTGAATAAATATGATGTGAAACCACATCAGATTTTTCTCCTAAATTATTATTATTATTATTATTATTATTATTAATATGGCTGTTGTTGTTGTTGTCATCGTCATTAATATTATAATTTTGTTACATTCTTTTATATTATATTCATGTGTCCATTAGAGAAAATAGTCTGAAATCACATACAGTATCCTTAAGTGGCAAAAGTATGTGCACCTTTAGCATGAAAAGGTAATACTAGAATTATTCATTCATACATTAATTTTCTGAAGCGATTAATCCTAATTAGGGTCGCGGGGAGGCTGGCACCCATCTCAGCCGACTCTGGGCAAGGGCAGAGATCACCCCGGACAGCTCGCCAGGCCATCACAGGGCATACTAGAATTATATAATACTGAATTTTTGTGCTATGATTCCATTCCAGCCCCCATAAACCCTCCCAAGATCCCACCCCCACACCCCTGGGCTTTCCCTCCTAATTTAGTCATCATCAACAGTCATACGACCACCACCGACAAAGGAGTGGCAAACACAAGCCTCCTCTGTGACATGTTTTGCTCCCACCCATCTTTATAAACTGCTTGCACGTGCCTTTTTAGGAGCAGACTAACACAGTCGGTGGGAAAGAGGTGTCCATCCCCTTGGGGTTGTAGAGAAAATTTTTAGATTCCTCCTTAATTTAATTTTACTATGTAAAGCTGCTTTGTGACAATGTCGATTGTAAAAAGCGCTATACAAATAAAAGTGACTTGACTTGACTTGTGTGCATGATCTCACAGATGCCCTTGATTGGCTGATGATTGCTATGAGTTACAGGGAGGTGAATGAATGCCATCCCTCTTGACCTTTAAGTTAAAATCTGATAATGTTTAAGGTCATATTTATGTAGAAATATAGAAACCTTTTATAAGCTTTCACACACCACACAGTGACTGTATATACATTGGTGTCTAGAGTATACATAAAATCTAAAAGCTTTTGTTTTGTATTTTTTAATCCTTTCTTTTATGCACTTTCTTATAATTGTAATGAGAACTATTTTCAAACTTTGCGGTAAAGAATCACTCATAGATTATTTTCTATATAACCCTAAGGAGCCCTAAGCAGGCATTTATGTTGCTTATTAAAAAAGACCAAATATTCACGAGTCACCTTGCATGGTTGTGTATTGAATTCCATTGTGACCAGTGCTATTTAAAAAAGCACATTCATGCTGTGGGATGCGAGTTGCTATTAAGAATCAGTACATCCATTAATAATGTAAGAGGATACACAACTGTATTATTTCATTCATTTATTCATTGCTCACTCTCACTCATTTGCCAAACTGCTTAATCTTACTATTAGAGTCACAGGGAGGCTGGATCCTATCTCATCCACTGGGCAGGGTACACCCTGAACAGCTTGCCAGACAATCGTAGTGCAACACACACATCCACACTTAGGGGCAATTTGAAATAGCCAGTTAACCTAACGTGCATGTCTTTGGACTGTGGGAGGAAACCGGAATACCTGAAGGAAACCCACGCAAGCACAGGATTCAAACCCAGGACCTTCTTGCTGTGAGGCTGATGTGCTAACCACTACCCCACCATGTCGCCCTTTGCACATTTATTGCATACACCACATTATTTATTTCATCAGCTAAAGTGTAGTCTAACAACAAAACACTGACGCCGCTGTCATCCATAGCCTGTGTATAGATGTATCAGTGGACACATTTCTTGCTTTTAATAAACATTTTATTGGATAAAATGGTTTAAAAACATGAATTTTCTGTTCAGAATTTGCTTTAACGATGAGAAAGATGACTAGTTATGTATTATTTTTTAATTATTATTAAAAATTAATTTTAGTCCCTCAACTTCTCTTCACACATAGAAATGAAAGAGCTCAGAAACTGCTGATATAATCATCCCGCATACAGTTTGATGAGTACTTGTTTTACTTTAATAAATGGAATCGTGTAATGTGGATTTCAACAATAATGCCCTGAGATATGTCTAATCCCTCTTTCCTTCTATTTGCCCCCACTGGAATAATTCTCTGAGGAAATATCCACCCACACCTTTTCCATCCCTTTAGGAATTATGCTAAAATTACCCGAACAGGTGGCCAGAATGACAGGAGGAAAGGCAATGATTCGCCAGTCCTTCTGCAGTATGGTTGATTTCTCTCCAAATATAGACGTGCTTATCACCTGCACACATGCAATCCTTCGGTACTTAACCTCACATCATACTATAAAACTAACAAGCCAAGTCAGGATTTCTGTATTCTTAGTGTCATAAAATTGTTTAATGCAATCCCTTGGGATTCATTTCAAGTTTAATGTGTTCTTGACCTATCTGAATAATCGACAGGAAATGCTTGAGCTCATCGCATCATGTCAATGCCAAAGCAGCAATACGGCTGCCAAGCTCTTATCAGCCAATAATGAAGAGCACAGTGTTCTGCCACTCACCGCCTCATTACTCCCTCTATTAATTAGCAGAATCCCAGTGTCCTGCCAGTTCTAAATGTGTGATTATTTGGCGTAACAATGTCTTCAAAACAGACAACTGGCATAGAGTAACGTGGCTGTTAGAGAGCCAGGGGAAAAAAAGTAATGTATCTGACAATGATATCTACAGAACACAGACAGAATACAGGGGAATGGAAAGCTGTTGTTTTTTTCTTGGACATGTTACAAGAGCAAGTAACATCCATCCATTAGTCCATCCGTTATCTACACCGCTTATCCATCAGGGTTGCAGGGTAAGCATGAATCAATTCCACCTTTGACGTCAGGTGACAGGCAGGGTTCACCCTAGAGAATTTGACAATCTATTGCTTGGCTAACACACGGCCAACAACCATTCATGCTCATATTCACACCTTCCGGCAATGTAGAGTATCCAATTGATATCATCTGCATGTCTTCGGACTGTGGGAGGAAACTGGATAACCCTGGGGAAAACCATGCGGCTACAGGGAGAGCATGCAAACTTTACACAGAAACACTCCAGTTGGCTATGAGACTTAAAATAAAAACCTTTTTGCTGTGAGGCAGCAGTACTAACCAAGAAATCACTGTTACCACCAAAAAAGTATAAAGCAAAAGGATAATTATAGAAATGCCAGAGCTGTGTTCGTAATAGCTACATATTTCACTAAGTTCAGAGGAAAACCCTGAAGTGAAATTGGGTAAAACATGAAAGATGTTTTAAGCTAAACTTTGCAGGTGGAGTCTTGTCTTAATAAGGTGCCTTTCCTCAAGGTGAACAACATAATTAGAATGCAGATGTATAAAGTCTATGTGTGGTGTTTACACTGAGGGTCTATGGATGTGAAAATGGTGAGGAACTGAGCCAAAATCTTCAAGTGGGGGTTTTAAGGTGTTGCTTATTTTTCTTTAAGAGAACACAAGGACTTGTATGATGGACACTTGACATAAGTATGTGTAATTGTGTGAGCCTGGATTTGCTTTACAGCGTTTATACTAGCTGATTTTTTTTCCGCTTTCATTTGTATCACGTGTTTCATTCATCATTTCCTGAACTGCTTAATCCTAATTAGGGTTGCGGGGAGGCTGGCGCCCATCTCAGCCGACTCCGGGCGAGGGCAGAGTACACCCCGGACAGCTCGCCAGGCCATCGCAGGGCATGTATGACGTGTTGATAGTTTATTTATCCATTTAACAAGTTCATGTTCTGTCAAGCTTCTGTTTTCAGTATTTGCTCTATGAACATTTATTTACCAGCAAGTCTGATGGTCTATGAGCCTCGACTTTATTATAATTTTTTGGTTTCATTTTCATTATTATTAATAAATCTTTTTTAAACTGCTATCCGTCATTATGCAAATCAACAATACACAAAAGACAATTAGCATTAACTCAGCAATGTGCCAGCCTTATTGGGTTTCCTGTGGTGGGCACACCCGGACACCAGACAGAAACCCAGAGTACCCAGAGGAAACCCACACAAGCACAGAGAGAACATGCAGAACCTTCTTGCTGTAAGGCGGATGTGCAAATCACTAAGCCGCAGTGCCGTCTGAGATAATAAAAGACTGATATGATAATAATTATTGCTCTCTGGAAAGTGTAGTAATGGAGCATACCAGTTACACAAGGCTAATTAATTATGCGTTTACAAAAAAACAAACAAACAAACAAATATCCCCACTGTATTAATGGCATGTCTTTACATCTTGTTTGCAATCAAGTAAAAGAAATGTTTGATACACAAGTCAAAAGTTTATAAAGGCATGGGTCAATGTTTAAGTGCTGAAAGCTTGTCAACATATTGGGAATGCCTTCCTGTTTTCACTCTCCACTGCTGCAAACTGTCCTACTGAAAGATGATAGATGATGTGTTCAGCTTTGCTAGAAGTGGCATTGACTAATCACTGTCTCAGTCTACCACTGTGGGTAGCCCCTGTGTCCTGTTTCTCAAGAGAAAGGACACATGCAGTGAAAAGGATGAGGTATCATAGTGGCAAAGCTCTGGTGTGGTCCCTAGTGGCTCTTCTGCTAAGTTGTTTGATAGATGAGCTGCCAGATTCAGACCAAAGCAAACCAATGGGTGCCCACTTCAACCTGTTCTTATATCAAGGGTAAGCTCATTCTAGTGATCCAGGTGGAAGGATTGTCTCTCATTCCTCCTGTTAGAATGTTAGAAACATGCCTCCAATACACTATAAATTCCAGTCCTTCCCATCATCCTTGGCATAAACTCACCCCGGTGCAGAAGTGACCTCTGGTTTCACCTCATGATTTATGAGCTCCTCAGTGCTGTTATTGAATTCCATTATATGTCCAGGGGGTGACGTGTGGGGAATGCATCAGGCAGACTTCATCTGGATGTGTGGAGAGATCATTCTGATAGAAGGAAAAGTCCTATCAGCTACACACATCCTCATCCCCCCTTATGTAGCAGTGGTTGAAAGCACACGCTTATCCAAACTGAATGTATTTGAGCACTGCTCATTTTCCTTCCCGAAGTTGAATATTATCTGGAAAAAACAGAAATTTCAGCTGATAAGACGAGGGTTTGGAAGTTTTGGTGAATATTGGGTTCTGAAAAGAAGAGAAAGAATAAGACTGCATATTAGGACATATTAGGATGTTATCAGTTTTTCAGCAGGACTTCCTTGCAAGAACAGAAATCCATAGTTGTTGTACCAACAACCAGTGTTATTTCAAATTCATTCTGTGGTAATATAAATAAATAAATACCTTTATCACACACCTTTACATTTTTCAGTAGAGTTCAGTCATGCATGCATTTTCATGACTATTCCTACTACAGTGTGTGCACAAAAAAAGGTAGTTAAAATGAACTGAGTACTGTGTTTTGGATGAATTTACATCCAGCTACCCCACAAATCTAACCAGAATTTCATGAATACCACAGTTGTAAAAAGGCTCTTGCTAAACAATTTACAAGCAAATTTGTTCATATCCAGCTGGATAAATGAGGCACGCTGAATGGAACATGGATTTGGGAGCAGCTGAGGATATGATTACAAAGAATTATAAGCTCTGTTCTAATAATTTATTAATACTTAGTGGAAAGACTTACTGAATTTAATACAGAGCTTGCTGAAATATTTAATGCCTAAGGCTGTACAATACTTGCTGTGATTGGCATGTATGAGACATAAGACAGCACAGGAGACCATGGAATGACTGCCGTGTCTGTCTAGAATGATGCAGGTCAGTCCTGATATGCCTGCTGTCCACTCCCGTTGGTGGGTGGAATGCCAAGGCCTACATCCATACTGGCTGCAATTAGAAAGGCTAAAATTAAACCTGACATTGGCAAGAGACCCGAAGCTGACGGGTAGATAGGAGGGGGCACTGTGCGATAGCACGTCAGCAGCTCAATGCACCACTATCCTCTCATTTCTTTAACACCCGGGAATACTTTGGAATTTATGAATTTTGATTATTTGCTGGAATGTTAGAAAGTGCTTTTAGCGCATTTTAAAGTCCAGGCTTCCAAATTTTCAGCTTCATCAGTTTTCTCTCTATTATACATATACATTCAAGAATGTTTTCCTTTCCCATGAATTCCTAAGCAGTTTGGCACACACCATATGTGACTACAGGTAGAAACCGTTATCCTTAAATGACCCTGATAGCACAGCAAGAGGAAGCCTGCTTTCACACCTCACATGGCGTTGATTTGCAGCCAAATCCAGAGCAGGCGCTGCAGTTCTTTCACACACTCTCTCACCTCTCTAGGGGTTGTTCCTATTCACAGACCCAATTTCAGCAAGATGAAGCCTGAATTTGCCTGAACTGGACCTGCACGGTCCTAAGCTGAGGATGTGTGAATCAAGCACCGATCTTTAACTTCTCTCAAACTGTCTTTCTCTAAACCTGCATATCCTCTGACTATTGTTTTTTATTCTTTATTTTTTTTTTCTTCAAAATGAAGTCTGCATGAGCCTGCATCGAGTCAGCTGTCCATTTAGACAGCTGGAGCTCCCCAAAGGCAGTAAACGTTAGACTAGGAGCCTGAGCCTTCAGAGGAAAGAGGGAGCTGCTGCAAGGAATCAAATAAAGGATGAAAAAAAGGAGAGCAAGACAGAGGAAGAGACAGCTTGAATCTGAAATTTTACTTGTTAAAAACCCTGACTTTATAGCAGTGATAAT
>JAOUQZ010000035.1:9790611-9807725 GCA_028564935.1 Neosilurus hyrtlii
CACACACACACACACACACACACACACACACACACACACACACACACGCACACACACACACACACGCACACACACACGCACTCATATTACCGTGTATGAAGACACAAAAACAGCTTTGATAATGCAATATTTCATTATCTAAAAAAATATATGGGTTTTTTTCTATTTTACAAAAGTAGTGTTTTTGGACATAAGATGTTTCTGCCTCAAAGTAACGATTTTTAGCAAAGCCAAGTTCATCTTAATACACAGGCGATGAAAATGATCTGAAAATTCTGATACCTTAAAAGAATGAATGAATGTTCAGTACTGCGTCTGTTTTCTGTGCACAAGCAAAGTCTCTGTCAGTGAGACTGTGTTCATTTCCATATGATATATGTAATGTGGTCCATTGATCACAGAGTGCTTGCTCATCTCTTCCCTCATTTTTCTTTTCCCCCTTTCTTTCTGTGTTATTGCCTTTATCCTTCCTCAGTCATTATCTCACTTTGCAACAGTTTTCTCCCATAGCAAGTACATTTTCAACTGTAAAAATGAAGCATAATAGGCTATAAAGATTAAGGCACAGCCTAAAGCCATAGCTCCCGATAGATATCCTTACTGATAGGTGTTTGAGGCTGGAGTTTTAAGAGTAATGGGGCTTTTTTAAGGGCTGAATCTTCAGTCCTGCATGAAATAAATAACTTTCCCCTGCATTTACTGACTTCAATCTGGAACAAAAGAAGAAAAGATTAACACTGAGTTTTCTTTTCACTGCCGAACACTGTTAAACACTGTTTACTAGCTTATTTCAATGTACATTTGTATCACCTATTTTTTTTGTATAATTATCCGTTTAACTAGTTTATGTTCCATGTTGCCATTGATGTTTGGTGTTGTTTTGCTAGCCAAAATATAGTCTGCCTACCTGAGTTAGATTGTATGTGTTTTCTCTCTGTGTAATTCTGAGTGTACAAGCATTTATTTTTTTGGGATTTCAGTTTTGTTATTACTTGAGCTATACATAACAACCAATCAGCCTCAAGTTAGTGAATAGATTTTTTTGGAGGCACAGTAAATAATTAATATTACTAATATATAATGAAAAGATTTATACACATTTGAGCCCTACATTATATTGGCAACCTGTTGAGGTTGTCCTCTGCTTTTTGCACAATGTCAGCTGGGATCGGATTCAGCTTCTCCCATGACTCTGGTGGATAAGCAGTATGGATGATGGATGGATGGATGCATGGATGGATGGATGGGTGAGTGCGTGGATGGATGAATGCATGAGTCAATGGATGGATAAATGGTCAAATGGATGGATGGATGGATGATTGGATGGATGCATGGATGGATTCACTAAATGAATGGTGATTTAATAAAATGCTAAATTACACCAGGACTCATGTTGGTAAACATTTCATTGCTGCATTTTAATTAAATGTTAGAGAAAGCCTAGCTTCCCATGTACTCTTAAAATAATTATCACTGCGTGTGCTATATCTATTATGGGATACTCTACAAAAAATAATTAGCACATGATTGCATACTGTCTCTATCTTTTAACTATTATATTTACCTGCGTGACTAGACTCTGTATGTCCTGACATTTTCTGGTGAGTGCAGCATTATGTTATGCCTTTCTTGCAGTTCTTGCTGGAGTTGATCTCAGTGACCTACACTGTCATCCTCCATCCAGCAAACTGCTTCTCATGTGTGTGAAGTTGACCACATGACCCTTTTCTCACTTTCCTCTCTCATTCTCTCTCACCTCAGATGAGTCCAGCCTGAAGATGAACAGTGTGAAACACATCCCTCAGACCTTGGCCAGCCACACACACACTCTGCAGGAAACCCACAGTTCACACACACATGCTGCAGACATGCTCAGACCAGACCCACGCGACACATTCTACAAGAGTGCGTACTCCTGCGTGTGTGTGTGTGTGTGTGTGTGTGTGTGTGTGTGTGTGTGTGTGTGTGTGTGTGTGTGAGGGTTTAGATTTTTTTAATTGGTTTGTAATAATCAAATGGTGTCAAATACAAAATAGAAAAATGTGCAGTATTGCCTTACTGTCAACCCAGTCAGTTGATTTCAGGCTTTTGTTAATATTTGGTCTGGCCCAAACATAGACCCTCCACCCAGCCAAAACAGCAGCTCAATGTATATGCCATGCACATGTTAGAAATTTAAAGGAAAATAAATTGCATGGATTAGTGCAGATTGGAGGATCAATCACCATTTCAGCCACCCAAACCTCCCTTGTTTTTCCCAACAAGGCCACCATGTTTATCTTTTTTTTCCCAGCCAGCTGTGTTGCATCATCTATTTTACATAGCGTTATAATTTAATTCACCTGATAGCTCGTACACCATTTAATTGCTGAGAAGTGAATGGGTCACTCACTATTAGGGCATCTCTGATATGCTTTGCACAGTTTTACATGTTGTCTCTACACAGACAGGCACAACAACAAAGTGACCTGACAGGGTCATCACAATGTAAACTAGACTGCAGTCACTTTATTAGAATCATACTTCAGAATCTTAGCATCACACCCACAAATAATTATCAAATGATCTTTTGGTCAGAAATTTGTGAAGGGCAGTATCCTTTGGTTGGGCCAGATTTCCCCTCCTATTTGAACAGTCAACAGCCATGCACTGATGATGTAGAAGGAACCAACTCGTTCATCTTGTATCCACAGTGGATCCGCTGATAATGGTGGGCCCGATCAACATCACATCCAGAACTGCTCGGTAAATCTTCTGATGTTTTGGTTTGCTGAAATTATAGCGAGGCTGCTTGATGGCGGTTGCTATGAAATCGGTCTGAACCCTAGGTATCATGATGTTTTTGGTGGCATAATTTGGTATAAAGAGGGGCAGTAGTGGCCCGGTGGTGGCCCGGTGGTAGGGTGCTGGATTACTGATCCCATGGTAAGGGGTTCTGACGGCTGCATTGCCGTCAGCATGTTTCTGCCCCGTGATGGCCTGGCAAGCTGTCCAGGATGTACTCTGCCCTTGCTCAGAATCAGCTAAGATGGGCACCAGCCTCCCTGCGACTCTAATTAGGATTAAGTGGTTCAGAAAGTGAATGAATGGATGAATGATGAATAATTTGGTTTAAAGAAAAAAAAACCTGAAAAATATGCAGTTTTCTTGTCTGGGAAGCTGAAATAGTGATTCTACCCCCAGCGTGCACTAAACCATGTCAACACTCACTGAACACCTTTATGGGGAGGACTGTATTAATACCGGTGAGAGCCTCCCGTTGCTCTCTAAGCATTGCCATGGATTCCTCTAGTCAGAAATGTTCCCTTGAGATTCTGGTCGTGAAATTATTGCATCAGACAATTGAGGTGTGCTTTCTTGCTGTCAAGCTCCAGTTCTATTGCATCCCAAAGGTGTTTTACTGGATTCATATCCATAAACTGGGAATGCTTTCCTAAAGAACTGAACTCATATTCATGTTCATGAAACCAGTTTGAGATGGCTTTTGCTTTGTGCCATGGTGCATTAATATACTGGAATAAGCCTTTGGGAGATGAATAAAAGGATGCACACAGTCAGCAGCAATACTCATATTGGCTTTGGCATTCAAGCAATGATTAAGTGGTGTTAAGGGGCTATGTTATTCCAAACTGTGCGATTTTGGTGAACCTGTGCTCACTGCAGCCTCAGCTTCTTGGTCTTGGCTGGAAGAAATGAAACTCAACATGCCCTACTGCTGTTGCAGCCCAGACACCTCAGGGCTTTACTTGTTGTGCATTCTAGAATGCTTTTCTAATCACCACAATTGTATTGAGTGGTTCTTTAACTTACTGTAGTATTTGTGTCTTTTCTGACCATTTTCCATTGGCCTCTCTTATCAACAGAACTGCTCTCTGAATGTTTTTTATTTTCTTTATTGCGCCATTTTTTGTACTCTAGATACAGTTGTATGCAAAAATCCCAGGAGCTTAGCAGCTTTACAAAACTAGTCTGTCTGGCATCAATACTCATTCCATGGACAAGTCAATAAGTGCACAATTCTTCCTAATTTTGATGGTTGATGTAAACATTGACCAAAACTGCTGGTCGGTATCTGCATGATTTTAGGCATAACACTGCTGCCACATGATGGACTGCTTAGACAATTGCATGAACATGCAGGTGTATAGGTGTACTGTATAAAGTGTTTGGTGAGTGCATATTGTAGAACTTTTGGTTTATTGCTCTAAATATAAAAAATTAACTCTGGAGAACACAGTGAACAGTTACTGTAGAAGTTTTTTCATAACGTCTGTTCTGGAAGTTGTACTTCTGGTTAGAAAGATGAAATATCTTAAGTGTAAATGTGTTACTCAGACTGTGCTTCAGTATCCCACTGTGGGAAATGTGAATCCTTCAAGGCTATGGCTATGAACCAATCGCTTATTGTCACTCTTTGCATTTACCAAATCTGGAATCACAGTAGAGTTAAAATATTTTTTGATGTCTTTCATTTAATTTTGCCCTGTGTTTAAAAAAAAAATTCTTAATAGTCAGACCTTGATCTACATACTATTTTTATTATTAGTTTGACAGGAAAAGGCTTCATTTCTGTACTGAGTATAGTCAGTTGGCTTGGGTCTTGTATGTACATTGGAACGCAGAAACAATACCCTGTGGATGGTGTGCTCAGTAGCCACTGTAGTAGCCTGTTATCAGGCTTTAATGCTCTACACGAAGAGGAAAGGTCCACCCCACCACTGCCTGTCTTATTTATTGATTTATTCAGATTTTGCATTTATGCATACGAACGAATTACACAACCAGTTGCCTTACACCTATGCTATAAGTAGCTGTGCTCCTATAACAGTAATGAAATTCAGTAAACAGTAAAACATCACAATAAAATACAAATACATACAAGTGTATATACAGATATAAAGTTTATATGCAATATAAACTACAAATTAAATACGCTTAATAATCATATAAAAGGTGTGGAACTAATGTTCCACTTAAGAAATTGATGTACAGATATAACATGAAATCCATGTACAGGTATTGTCTGTATGAAAACAATAGATACATTTTTGTTTGTAAAATGACTGTACCCCTTTGTAAAGCTTTTTGACGCTGGCAATCAAGTGAGGTATATGAGAGTGGGACACGATTACATATTACAAGCTGAGAAATATTCGAAATCTTTTGATGATATATTTTGTTGCCCATCATTAAACATTCTCGGTGAGGATGACTAGATGCATATCTTGGGACGACCATACAGGGGAGCAGTACTTAATAATACAAATAATAATTCTGATGACATTGCAATATAATCTGTGTTTACCAGACATATAAGTATTATTTCCGCATGTGCAGCATGGTGGCATAGTGTTTAGCATGTCCACCTTACAGCAAGAAGGTCTTCGGTTCTTGGTAAGGGCATTTCTGGGGGAAAAATTGCCCCTGGGTATGACTGTGAATGGTTGCGTGTGTGTGGCCCCTGCGATGGCCTGGTGAGCTGTTCAGGATGCCTTCACCCGGTGTCGGCTGAGATCCTCCCCGCTCCATCCTCCCCATGACCCTAGCAGGAGTAAGTGGTTTGGCAAATGAGTTATTGAGTAAGTGAGTGTGCATTTGATAAGATCCATTATCTGGTTAGTGTTACCAACTATCCTTCTGACATGAGCCCCCAGATTAAACTGGATGCTAGGTCAACTCCTAATTCACAGAAGAAGAAATACAATGACATTTCCTAGTGACTCGAATGAGTTCACATTTATTTATTAATTTTTAATTAATTTGTTAATGCCATGCTGTAAAATGTGTCAGTCCTCGATACACTTTATGTTGAAACCAAAGCAGGACTCCCCTGGCAGTTTGAGTAATTCTTTCCTTGGAGGCTTGATCACAGCCTGTTCCAACATGAAAGCGCCTTTGTGTTCTGGGCTGTTGTGGTGGCACACTGTGGTCCCCAGTGCATCTTACTGCTACAACATGGTAGAGGCACTCACTTTTTTCTTTCTATTGGGTTCTGCAGCCATATTTGATGTTAGCTTTTTTCCTCACTGCGGCAATTTGAATAGCTGCTTTGCTGCAGTTATGGCAGAGCTCCTTTTTGAGATGTACAAATCCCAAACAATTTGTCAATTATGCAAATCACCCACTGGGACTTGGCAGAAAAAGAAAACATGTCTTGAAACACACTAAAGCACACAAGCTATAAACTTATAGTCTTTGGACTATTGTACATGTCAAATTAAACAAAAAGCCGTATGTCCTGCTCAGAAAGGAAATCAATAATGGCTAATTTGTAATAAGTAAAATATTTGAACTAGTATTACCTGTCACCTTTACCATCTATACACTTGTCCTAACTGTGCTGATTATTAAAATAACAAAAAACTTGTTTTCTTAAACATTTACGGATTACAGCACTATTCTTTGCTACATGTACTGTATGTACTTCCTTAAGCCCCAGTTACATAGGTCCAACAATAACTATAAAACACCTCTGTGACAAAAAAATAGCAAATTTTCAGGATAGTTCTGGGATTATTTCATAGACCCTAATCATGTAGTTTTAAATTTATTCAATATTTTTTTCATCTCATTAGTAACTACCATTTCCTAGGTCTGTTTTGCGATGTTCTATGACACCCTATGGTTGTGTAATGACAGACATGTAACTTTCATATGTTTTTTGGGTCATCAGATGTGCTTAGAATCAAAAGGTCTTCTTGCAATAGTCCTATGATTATCCTGTGGTAAACCCAGGGGACTTCCTTAAGGGGACAGTGTCAATTTGAGCCATATCAATTTTATCACCATATACAAGTAACAATGGAACATCACTACCCGCAGTGAAATTCTAGGACTCAGGGCCCCCTCAATATTGGACATAAGGAACTAATATTGCACATAAATAAACAAGTACTGCACATAAAAACATTTCGAAAAAATATAAAGTAAAAATAAAAACTATATAATAAATAAATGTAAATAAAATATAAACTGAAAGAGTTCAAAATATGTACAGAATGATAAATACTGAAGTGGCTGTGGTGCAGAGGTGTGTGCATGTACAGTGTGTACAATCAACGTGCAAAAATTGTGTGCAATTTGTCCAGTGTATCAGCAGTTCAGTAGCCTGATGGCTTGTGGGCAGAAACTGTTCCTAAATCTGTTGGTTTCAATCTGGATGTTCCTGTACCGTCTGCCTGATGGCAGGAGCATGAAGAGTGTGTCGCTGGGGTGGCTGGGATCAGAGAGGATCCGCTGGGCCTTCCTCCTACAGCACTGTTTGCAGAGGTCCTGGATGGCTGGCAGTTACGCATCCTGGTGATGCGCTGTGCTGATATGACTACCATCTGTAGAGCTTTGCAGTCCAGAGCATTACAGCTGCTGTATCAGGTAGTGATGAAGATTGTCTCGCTGCTTTTGCGATCACAACCATGTGATGTGAACAGCTCAGATCCTCAGTAATGTTGATCCCCAGGAACCTGAAGCAACTGACTCTCTCCATCTCTGTCCCCTCAATGTGGATAGCGGTGTGCCCTCCACTTTGCAGTCTCCTGTAGTCCACAATAAGCTCCTTGGTCTTTCTGACGTTAAGCAGCAGGTGGTTGTCCAGGTTCTTGTCACCATGATGTCAGGGCTCTCACCTCTGCTCTGTAAGCAGACTCATCTCAGTCTGAAATGCAGCCGATGGTGGTGGTGTCATATGCAAATTTGATGACGGTGTTGGAGCTGTGAGTGGCTGTATAATCATGGGTGAAGAGGGAGGGGGGTGCAGAGTGTTACGCCGCCAATCTGCACCTCCTGTGATCTACCCATCAGGAAGTCCAGGATCCAGTGGCATAAGGAGACACTGATGTGTAGACCCCAGAGCTTCATGACAAGCCTGGATGGAAAGCCGAGCTGTAGTCAGTAAACAGCATCCACACATAATTGTTCTTGTCGTCCAGGTATGAGAGAGCAGTGTGCAGAGCCAGCACTATTGCAACATCTGTGGATCTGATTGACCGGTAGGCGAACTGAAAATGTCGAGTGTAGCAGGCAGTGAAGATGTGATGTGATGTGAGGTTTGACTATACACTCAAAGCACTTCATGATGATGGAGGTGAGTGCTACTGGGCGATAGTCAATGAGGCAGCTCACATTAGGTTTCTTTGTGATGTTAAATTGAGTATCATAAAAGATTTTGCATGTTTTTTGGTGTGCAACAGTCGTATCACTTTTATATAAACATTGCATGATTTGCCTTACATACCTGGCCTATTTTCCCCACAACAGACATACAGCACAAATGTTATATGTGCATGCAACTATGTAGCTTTTAAATCTAGGCAGAAACAGTGATGTTGTGGTTAGCATGTCCACCTCACAGCAAGAAGGTCCTTGGTTTGAGTACTGGCTTTGTTTGTTTCTGTGTGGAGTTTTCATGCTCTCTCTGTGCTTGCATGGGTCGCCTCTCGGTGCACCAGCCCCCTCACACAGTCCAAAGACATGCACATCAGGATAACTGGCTGTTCCAGATTGCCCCTAGGTGTAAATGGTTGTGTGTGTGTTTGCCCTGCCATAGTCTGGTGAACTAGTCAGGGTTTACCCCGTCTTCACCCAGTGTCGGTTGAGATGACGGTTCGGCAAAACAAGCGAGTGAGAGCTTTTAAATGCAATTTATCCATACCTACATCAGTCCCTTTTGTCATAACATCATTAAAATAATTCAAATAAAAAAATAACAGGTTGTTTGTGAAAGGGCTTAAGCTACTTCAAATGATGCAAATGGTAAAGACGAAGAGAATTACATAACACCGGCCTTTTACAACTTTACTGCAAGTGTGTGATCGTGGTTACAAGGTGACACGTTTTCTATTAGCACTCATCAAGAAGATGACAAGTGAATGTAAATCCAGTCATATCAAAAGTGGTGTGAACACATCTTTATGCCTAAACCTTTAATACATTTTCTGAAAATGGGTTTTATGATAGGAAGATGTTCAACGAGTTCAGCATTATCCATAAAGTAAGCTTTGTTAAATTATACTAATGGAGATTTATGTGCTCTTGTTTGAAAGCTGTAATTTGTATTAGTTGAATTGATGCAATCAAAGTGTTTCTTAGTACTCAGACGTTTGTATCCTGCTGCAACCATGTAAAAGGGTTTTTTTTAAAGCTGCAAACACTCCTTACTGAATTTGTCCTACTGTTTTATTACATCACTTTCTTTATTTTATAGCAATACAATTGTAACATGGTGGGCAGCACGGTGGCGTAGGGGTTAGCACGTGCACCTCACAACAAAATGGTCCTGGGTTTGAGTCCCAGGTGTGTAAAGGCGTTTCTTTGTGTAGTCTGCATGTTCTCCCTGTGCTTGCATGGGTTTCCTCTGGGTGCACCAGTCCCCTCCCACAGTCCAAAGACATTAGGATAACTGGCTGTTCCAAATTGTGAATGAACCCTAATAGAATTAAGTGGTTTGGCAAATAAATAAATGAATGGATTTTATTTTCATGTACCAGATAGCCCTTATCACAAATACACATTTGACCACATGGATTAATATCCACAATGGTGACAAACTGAACGCAAATAATAAATCAACATCAACTATGTGAAATCCAGCTATCTTCTCATTTACATTTCATGTGCTGTGCCCTTCAGTTAACCCTCATATACATATTATTTATCATTTATCAAGCATAATTAATGTAGGTGTTGCAGTGGATAAAATTGCAAATTGTGCGGCATGGTAGTGTAGTGGTCAGCATGTCTAACTCACAGCAAGAAGGTTCTAGGTTCGGGTCACAGGCTCAGGAGTTTCTGTGTGGAGTTTGCATGTTCTCCCCATGCTTGCGTGGGTTTTCTCCAGGTTCACCGGTTTCCTCCCACAGTCCAAAGACATGCACGTTAGGTTAATTGGCTGTTCCAAATTGGCCATAGGTGTGAATGTGAGTGTGAATGGCTGTGTTGTGTGTGTGTTTATGTGTGTATGTGTGTGTGTGTGTGTGTGTGTGTGTGTGTGTGTGTGTGTGTTGATGCTGTGATAGTCTAGTGAATTGTTCAGGGTGTACCCCGCCTTTTCTTGGCAGGCTCCAGCCTCCCTGTGACCCTAATGTGATTAAGCAATTAAGCAATTTGGCAAATGAGTGAGAGTCATTCAGTAAGTTTCCAATGAAGAATGTCACAAAATGGGGATCAGCCCTATGTTCCCCAAACCCTATGTTCCACAGTCCTAATGTTCCCCAGTCCCTGTGTTCCCCAGTCCCTATGTTCCTCAGATCCAATGTTCCCCAGTCCTTATTAAATTAATGGATCTTCCATTGTAAATTGTATATTGTAAAAGAAGTATGATGAAACAAAATCAAACATACTTATTAAAGTAACAATTTATGGAATATTAGGGTTAGGGTTCCTGGAAACATAGGCACTGAGAAACATATGTATTGGGGAACATAGACATGGACCCACAAAATGGAGGTAGGTTTATGTAAGCACATGCTGAAGTCTTTTAAAATCCACATCAGCAGGCAGCTTTGTAATCCAAAAACAGGCAAAGGTCAAATCGAACAAACAACCATAACAGTGCTGCAAAATCGGATCAAAAACTGGGAACTTAAAAACAGGTCGAACCAGAAAATCAATCAGGAATAAAGCTCAGAGATGCAAAGGAATCTACAGCAAAATCTTACAGTGAACAGTGATAGAGTGCAGTGTAAATAAGCTGAGCTAAAGACTACTAAACAAGAAAAACAGTTGAACTCATCTCTTGGTGAATGTTAGAGTCACAAATACTGTACCCTTTTCCCACTAAAGTGGTCCAAATGGCCGTTCGATGCCAGTGCATCAGTGCATGATGTCAAAGCAGTCTATGTTCGAATGAAGCCAAAGAACTGGCCTGTGGCCAAAAATCTGATTCCAGAAGAACCAATTATGTCAGGGACTGGGGGTTGGACTATCATGGGGGGGGGGGGGGGCACTGGCACAGTACAAGTGGGAAATCAAAGACATATACAGATTTATCTGATGATTATTGCATGGTGATTATATAGTGGTTTTCTAGCTTGTGGAAAAGCGAACATTTTCAAAAGATACACAACTTGAACCAACTCTATTTTTTAAAACACATTATATTTTAGCACAATAAATACTACATTGTTTTAGCAAAAAGTTGTAGCAACCTGAAAATATTTGCACTCACTCACTCACTCACTCTTTTGCCAAACTGCTTAATCCTACTTGGGTTGCAGGAAGGCTGTAGCATATCTCAGCCTACTCTGGGTGAAGGAGGTGCACACCCTGAACAAAACACATGCACACAACCAATCACACTCACACCTAGGGTCAATTTGAAACAGCCAATTAACCTAATGTACATGTCTTTGGACTGTAGGAGGAAACCGGATTACCCGGATGAGACCCACGCAAGCACAGGAAAAACATGCAAACTCAACACAGGAACATCCGGCAATCGAACCCATGACCTTCTTGCAGCAAGGCATTTTATTTTATAATCGGTCATTTTAGCAAGTTTATTTCACCTCTTTACCGTCAAGTTATAAACTTCTCAACATAGCAGCCCCAATGTTTTAAAGTTGTAGTGTAGAAATGAGCACTGGATTGGGTGCAAGACATGATCTATGAAGAAGTCTGTGTCTGATTCATTAAACTGTCAGACAACATCAAAAAGTGCAGTCGTCTGAGTACAAATAATAAATCAGATTTAGCTGCATGGACTTAAGCGCCCACACACTAGTCTCTTATATTTCATGTCATAGGTATACATTTACATAAATTGCATTTTGTAAACATAGGAAGGCGACAATATATAAGCGACAGGGAGGTGAAAAATTATAACATATTCACTAGGATAACCAGATGGGAGCTGTTGAGCCATTCAAAATACACTCATCTCACTCAGTTGCCGAACTGCTTACTCCTATTAGGGTCGCAGGGAGAGGGAGGCTGTGCCTATCTCAGCCACCACTGGGCGAAGGTGGGGGGAAACCATGAACAACTTGCCAGACTATCGCAGGGCTAACACACACAACTATTCACAGTCATATTCACAACTAGGGGCAATTTGGCACAACCAATTATCCTAGTGTGTTTTTGGGCTGTGGAAGGAAACCAGAGTACCCGGAGGAAACCCACACACACAGACTTCACACAGAAACACCCTATCCCAGGACTTGATCCCAGGACCCTTTTTTTTTTTTTTTTTTTTTTTGCTGTGAGGTGAACATGCTAACCACTAGGCTACCCCATAAAACGTACAGAAAAAGTTTAGAGTAAAAGCACTTTTGTATGAGATGTAAAAAAATAAATGTATGCATTGCTTTTTAAGAGAAGCTGTAATTCTGGTATGCAAATGTGGTTTATACTCAATTGAAGGACTAATGAGCTGATAAAAATCCACATCTAAGCATTCTAATTAACATTTATAAACTACGAATCGTATAAATCCTATTATCTGTATTTACTCGGGAGATTTCTCGGTGCACAAATGTAATTACAAATAACAAAAAAAAGTATTACATTTATATTTTATTTATAAATACATTTTTCGAGAAATGAATCCATTGAAAACTTTTCATAAAAGATATTTTATCTGGGGGTGGCACGGTGGCATAGTGGTTAGCACGTCCCCCTCACAGCAAGAAGGCATGGGTTCAATTTCCAGCTCAGGTGTGTGGAGTTTGCATGTTCTCCCTGTACTGTGTTCTCCCTGGGTTTCCTCAGGGTACTCCAGTTTCCTCCCACAGTCCAAAAACATGCACGGTAGGCTAATTGGCTGTTCCAAATTGCCCTATAAGTAAGTGTGAGTGTAAATGGTTGTGTGAGTGTTGGCCCTGTGATGGAAAGGCAAGCTGTCCAGGGCGTACCTCGCCCTCGCTCAGAGTTGGCTGAAGTGGGTGCCAGGCTCCCCACAACCCTAATTAGGATTAAATGGCTAAGATAGGGTACAGCCTGGACTGACAGTTTGCCAGTTCATCATTCGGCCAACACACAACCATTCACACTCACACCTAGGGGCAATATAGAACATCCGATTAGCCTAATGTGGACTTTGGACTGTGGGAAGAAACCAGAGTACACAGAGGAAAACCACGCAAACACAGGGAATACAGGCAAACTCCACACAGAAACGCCCGAATCAAACCCAGGGCCTTCTTGCTGCAAGGTAGACATGCTAACCACAACGTCACCGTGCTGCCCGTGTGTGTGTGTGTGTGTGTGTGTGTGTGTGTTTTGACCCATATTAGAATGTAAGAGTGCAATACTGAACTACATTTTTATTCTGAAAACTGCAGAAATTTTATTCTGTAATTTATGTATTCATGCATTAAGTAGGTTTACATCTAAGCAGTTTGAAGCAACACAATAAAAACTGCTAAGAATGATATATTTAACATCTTGGTTTACTGAAATAAACTGAAAACATGTCATCCTTTCTAGTCCCCATGATACATCAGTCCAGGCTGAAGAAGGTGCTGCCGTCTTGTGTTTACTCTCCCACCTACGTAGTGAGGGACTTCCCCATCGCACGCTACCAGGGCCTGCAGTTTGTGAGTAGTGCTGACACTCCACATGAACTGGATTATTGGACATGCATTTGGTGATGCTGAGGCTTAGGGTAAAAAGGAAAGATTTTTTTAGACATTGTTACAGTTAGCAAACATCGCCTCCCACTGAACATTACTGGTCATTACAATTTTCTTGTTTTATTTTGTTCTTGTTCCTTTTTTACTTACTCATGTATTATATTGATATAATCCTTTCAGGTGTATTTGTCCTATGTCTATCCAAATGATTTCACCAGACTCACTCACATGGAAAGAGAGAACAAATGCTTCTACAGGGAATCTCCAGTGTACCTGGAAAAGTATGGCTTACCAATTAACAGATTATATATTCAATTATATTATATTGCATATATGAAAGAGGGGAGTGGTCTTGAATGGTTTCACCTTGTTTTCTGTCTAAACAGGTTTGGCTTCTACAAATACATGAAGATGGATGAGGAGAATGACAACAGGCCTCTTTTCTTTCCAAATCCTGATGGTATGTTGTGACATACTGCAAAACAGTTTCAGCACAAAATTTAACAGTTGGCATCTTCTGATCTAGGCTAATCACAGCATTGTCAGCGATAAGGATATCACAGCTGTGCTTGTGATAATTGCTAAAAAAAAATGGCTGCACGTGTAAGTGTGTTAGAAAGATCTCATCACTCACTCGTTCGCTAAACTGCCAAACCGTACTAGGGTCACAAGGAGGCTGATGCCTATCTCAGCCGACATTGGGTAAAGAACAACTTGCCAGACCATTACAGAGCAACACACACAACCATTCACACTTAGAATGGTCACGGTGGAAACCCACACACGCTAGGGCCAAGGGAATCGAACCCAGGACCTTCTTGCTGTGCACTACATATTGCACTAAAATTGATGTTGCATTAAGGCATCTGCAGCCTGCAGGCAAGCATAAAAGTTACAGTATACACTGATCAGCCATAACATGAACACCACCTGTCACTTTTCTACAATAGCCAGCATTAACTGTTGCAGCAATTTGTGCTACTGTAGCGCTCTTGCCGGTTCAGGTCAGACGGAGCCTTCACTCCTTCACTACTTCAATCAAGAAGGCTTGGGTACCCGTGATATATTTGCCAGTTCACTGGTTGTCCTTCCTTGGACCACCTTTTTTTACTTACCACTGCATATCAGGAAAACCCACAATACCTGCCATTTTGGAAATGAATAGGCCCACTAAGTTTAGCCATCACAATATGCCCCTTGTCACAGACACTTTCTTTATATTTGCTCATTTTTCCTGCTTCCAACACATCAACTTCTTGAACTGACTGTTTATGTTTCGCCTAATGCATCCCACTTCTTCGCAGATGCCAATCAATTCACGTCAGTTGATTTTTTCTATCGCACCTCTAGTGTGATCACCCCCTTAGTGTTCACCATAGTTTTAATGGCTGCTCGGTATTAGCCACACTGTTAAAATAAAATATGATATGGCATCAAGTTTGATGTGTGTAGACTGTATGATGATGAAACTCACTGAATCAAAGGCTAAAAGTCACTATATAAGATATCAGGCCACCGCCTGACTTGTAGTCCATGGTCCTCGCCTCCTGGAGGTCTCAGTGTTTGGTTGCAAATATATCATAACGTTTCTATCACATTTGTCATGTTTTGTCTGGAACAGCCAAAGTTGTACAGTATACACCAGGCACAAGTTGAGAAACTCATATGTAGCTCTTTAAGTATTCGGTACATTTTGCAGATCAATAAACTTTATCTAATGACTCTCAAACATTCATTTCATTTTATTTCCAGCACTTAACAGTCTTTTATTAGGGTCATCACGAGGCTGGAGCACACACACACATGCACACAACCCACCCACCCACACACACACACACACACACACACACACACACACACACACACACACACAAAATTACTCACACTCACATTCTTAACAAGAGGCACACAAGAATGTCCAAATAACTTAATGTGCTTGTCTTTGGATTGTGGGCGGAAACTTGACCACCCTGAGGAAACCCCACACAAGCACAGGGGAAAATGCAGACTCCACACAGAAATGTCGCTGGGGAAGAGGCTGTAACCCAGGACCTTCTTGTTGTGAGGCAAAAGTGCTAACTACTACACACTGTGTCACCCGACTCTCAAAAATGTTTTCTTTTTTTTTTTTTTTTAGATTTTCTAGAAGAAGAAGAAGGTGTAGATCTAGAAGAAGAGCCAGTCAACTCCAACCACCATCCATTTAAGAGGACAAGTAACAATAGTATGTCTGATCAGATCTCTAGTAAAGACCAAACAGGCAGAGACTTGAAACTGCAAATTTTAACCCAAGAACACCTAAACTCACATTTCAAAGCAAAACGAACAAGGAGGATTAAAGGAGAAGCTCATGGGAGAGATGATGCCTACCATAAACACTCTTTACCAGAAACTGAACTGAAAAGAATAGGGAAAAAAAGGCAGCTGAGGCAGAATAGGCACATTACGGAGGCATACCAAGTGAATCTCACAGATCATAGAGAAAATATAGAAGAAGGAGTTGCTACAGTGCAAATCCATGGACGTCGTTCTTTAAAGTGGGTTCCACTAAGCCCTGTCCAACAAAACAGCAAGATCACTCCTCTAAAGCTGACCAAAACATTCAAGAATTCCCAACGATCTTCACGACATACATTGACAAGTCATATTCTGAGCCATGGGGCAGATCCTATATCTCAAGAAAAAGAGCCAGGAATTAAGTCAAGCAAACTTTATATCATTAAACCTCATCCACCAAAAGGTTCACCAAGCCCACCAAAGGAGATCTTCCCTGGGGTCTTTTTGTACCAAACTGCCAGCGGTAAAAAGCTTGTAGATTTCAGTTTGAGGTGGAAGTTCCTGAAAAGGCATGATTCCTGGCCGAAGTTAAACCATAAATCACCCACTCAGCAACTGAAGCACATCTCCACACTCTCGTTTGTACAAAAAGTCAAAGATTTTCCATCATCTTCCATAACAGACCTGCCTACAAGCTCAGACCTTACAGGGACAAACTCGTCTGACAAAAGACAATCTGTGGAGATCAAGAGCACCAAAGCTTCAGAGATGGTGGACGAGTCACAGCTTGCTGATCTTAAAGATGGAACCACATCTGAATACAGCTATGAGGAGGAGGAGCCACAGCCCGGCTGGACAGAAGAGGCCATTAACTGGCAGCGTACGTTCAGTGTAAACCCGGTGGACTTTGAGCTGCTTAGGTCTGACTGGAATGACTTGAGATGTAATGTGTCTGGAAATCTGCAGCTGGCTGAGAGTGAGGCGCAGGAGGTGATCTCGCAGTACGTAGAGCGGATAAACAAGTTCAACGGAGGGTGAGTGTACGTTTTGTCCATCTGTGTTGTATTTAGCAGTCCAAAATATAACTAATAATAGAAAGTCATTCATTCATTTGCCGAGCTGATTTATCTTACTAGGGTAGGATAGACTAGGGTCTCAACCGATTCTGGGCGAAGGCAGCAGGTCAACAGGCCCTTACACACACACACACACACACACACACACACATACACACACACACACACACACACACACACACACACACACACACAC
>JAOUQZ010000035.1:9810470-9824223 GCA_028564935.1 Neosilurus hyrtlii
GTGTGTGTGTGTGTGTGTGTGTGTGTGTGTGTGTGTGTGTGTGTGTGTGTGTGTGTGTGTGTGTGAATGTGTGTTTTCATGCAGATACGAATATCTGAGACGTGAAGGAAACTTTGAGAGATCTTCTGGATTGCAGATGGGGGTGGACACTATAGCAGTACGCACATATAAAAGAGAAAACACTTCCTTTTATAATGTAGATCTAAATTCCTTTAGCAGTCTGAGGAAGTCACGTTTCTGTGTCATCTTCAGGACAGCCACAGTATCGTTTTCCTTTGTGATCTGCATATTCACTTCCCGCTGAGCATCCTAGAGAACATAAGGAAGCACTGTGTGGAGGGCAGACTCGCCTTCGCCCCAATCGTCATGAGGCTGGACTGCGGGAGCTCGCCACTGGAGCCAGATGGTACTTGTGTTTAATTACTAAAATGTATTCTTTTAAAATAATGATAATTGGATTGTTTAGACCAGTGATCATGTTAATGAAAATGTATATGTTTTTGTTCAACTGTTATATGATTATGTAATATACTGTTACTGCAAATTACTGTTATAATATTATATTATTATGTGTTTTATTATTATGGTAACATGTTACCAGTTTCATTATATTTCAGTATTCTGTTAACAAATATTAACTCTCGTATTGTGTTCAGAATGATCCTCTTATAATTTGGGGAGAGAAATGGGAATTTAAGGCTTTTTGTGTGTGACTGTTTCAATTCTGAACTATTCCTCTATCTATAATAATAATAATAATAATAATAATAATAATAATAATTTTTCATCCATACACCACAGGTGTCAAACTCAAAGCCCATTGGCTAAACCCAGCCCTCCAACTCATTTTATGTAGCCCGCAAGGGCTTTCGAAGTATATAATTAATATAATTTTTGCATGAACTATTACCATGAAACGTAATTCATCATCCATCCACTAGGTGAGGCCAACCTATTTCAAGTGAACAGCTAGCCATTCATGACTCAAAAAAAGATGGCGTGTCCGTCGAGCATTGTTAGAAAAAGAAAGCAAATAAAGGAGAAGAGGACCAATGCTTTTTGGGCCAATCATTTTGCCATGCAGATTTCCTTTCTGAATAGATGCTTAGTGATTATTCAGCCTTTGCTGACGCAAAACTTTAGAGACGTGGTCCTCGGTGAAAATGAATTTGACACCCATGTTCCATACTGCACCTTTCACAATCTCAAGGTCACTTTACATCAGGAAAAGGAACACAAGGACTTGAAACAGATTACTGTAAGCAATAACAGGGAAGAGAAAAATTCATACCAGAGAAAAGTCTGTGAGGGAATTCCAGAGTTCAGGGGCCAGTGTGTGGGACAGTGAGCGAATAACTGCTAGATGACCTGATAGAGCGAGAGGGGGAGTTAGCAGTCAACAGCTTATGAGATATAAAGATGCAAGATTATACGAGGGAAGTTTGTACTTGATATGGGATTATACTGTTAACCAGTGTATCTATGAGAGGACGTTGATGATGTGAGCTGAGCACTTCGTATCTGACTATATTAGAGCTTTTTTAAAGACTTTACAAGGAAGCCAATGAAGAGGAAACTGCAGTGATCATTACAGAACATAATAAAAGTGTGATTTAAGTGCTATAAGTTTAATTGCAAATACATTTGGATTGTACATGTGGACAACTTGCAAAAATATGTTAATATCTAACCACATTATTTATGATTTATGTATATATCTATATATCTATAATATATCTATATAACCATATTGTCTATGGATAATATCTGGCCATGTATATTATGTACTTAATTAGTTAATCGGTTCAGTTTTGATTAGCATCAGAGTGTTGTTAGCTTTTAATTTCATAGCAACATTGCTAGGTACCTAGATTGCATGATGTTAATAATCTTTTAGCGTCAGTGGTACTTTAATAATTTTTTTTGAAGGTAAGTTTAAACATAAAATAGTTTGCTAATATACAGTGCATGCTAACTTAAAAGAGTCTGCTAACATAATGGCATACTAGTTCTCCTTGATTCGATTCGTTTTCAGTGAAATAAATAAATATATTTGAAACTATTATAAGGGTGCTGAGATCGTATTGCTCTAGTTAGAGCTCCATTACTTACGGAAATTCATACTGTAGGGTTGGAGGCAATGTCATTTATTAAGTAAGGTAATGAATTATGCGTTTAAGTTGACTACACATGAGAAAGTCCTTTCTACTCAATTTAAATGTAAATGTGACTTGGATATGTTCCAGTTTTGGCATATTAGCAGTCTGTACATTAGCTCTCTGACAGCAGCAGTGACATCTCAGCACTGCATTAAAGACACATATAGAGTCACAGTGTAAGAGTGGTGTCTTCATGCAACCAACCCATGATGCAGAATCAACATCACAAGACATAACATTACTGGTGCGGTATGAATAGGTAGATAAGACCATGTAAACAGTTTATCTTTGTTTAGGCTCAACTTTAAAAAAAAAAATCCCGGATTCTCATGAAATCATTTTGAAAAAGTAAATAAGATGCGAGTTCTTTTTTCTTTCTTTTTTTTTTTAATAAAGAAATGAGGTGACTGTCGAAGCCCAAAAGCTTTTAAAGCTCAATGTTGGTAAAGTGACTCAAGCTGGGAACTTGAGGTGACTTCCAGCAATTTGTTGAGAAGATTTTTAAATAAATAAACAAGAATAAATAGCACGAACCTTCTAGAAGCACTTCATTCATTCATTCATCTTCTTCCGTATGTTCCGGGGTCGGGTCACGGGGGCAGCAGCCTAATCAGTGAGGTCCAGGCGTCCCTCTCCCCAGCCACTTCCTCTAGCTCTTCCGGGGGGCACCAAGGCGTTCCCAGACCAGCCGAGAGATGGAGTCCCTCCAGCGTGTTCTGCTTCGACCTCGAGGTCTCTTCCCGGTCGGACATGCCCGAAACACCACACCAGGGAGGTGTTCAGGAGGCATTCTAATCAGATGCCCAAGCCACCTCAACTGGCTCCTCTTAACAAGGAGGAACAGCAGTTCTAGTCCGAGATTCTCCCGGAAAACCGAGCTTCTCACCCTATCTCTAAAGAAGAGCCCTGCCACCCTGCGAAGGAAGCTCATTTCAGCTGCTTGTATTCACGATATTGTTCTTTCGGTCACTACTCAAAGCTTGTGACCATCGGTAAGGGTTGGAACATAAATCGACTGGTAAATTAAGAGCTTTGCCTTCCTGCTCAGCTCCCTAGAAGTACTCCTTTAGAAGTAATTTTTATTGCTATTTTCTGCTTCACAATACCCCCTAGATGACCAGTCTTTTACATGTACATTTAATATGTATTAAAATTCTGAAATTCTGAATGACTGTCTATAAAACAGCAGCCTTGCAGTTCCAAAAATAGCGTAGCGCATGTTTATAATATGTTTATAATCTTTCACTGCCAAAAATGACAAAAAGTTTATTGCCAGAACATTTAATTTATTCATTGTTGTTGGATTTGAAGAGCTTCTCAAAAAATAAGATTTTTAAAAATTAATTCTACACCAAATTGCATATCCTAGTTTTAATACAGGTATAAGGAAAAACCAAAAAGGTGTTGTTAGATTGGAAATTATTAAGCACCTTTTCTTCCTTCCTTCTATGGCCAGGCTACTGGGAGGTGAATGGCTTTGGACTGTTTGGAATTTATAAATCAGATTTTGACAAGATCGGGGGCATGAACACTGAGGAATTCAAGGATCGCTGGGGAGGAGAGGACTGGGAGTTTTTGGACAGGTAAATAACATTCTAACAGTTTTTTTTCCCTTTCAGACTTTACCCAATAAAGGAGTTACAGGTTTAGAATCATTTGAAACTCTAACATGAACAAGCTCGCTTGTAGTGAAGCAAAACATTTACACAGCAAATCTTTTAACTGCAGTCATCTCTGAACATGTGTCTCCAGAGAAGAACAAAAATACACAGTAAATCAAGAGACAGACACAATAGAGGTACAATATGATAGCAGAAAATCATGTATTCACTGTTAGTAGAAAACAAATATAACCATTTTTATTGCAGAAATTGATTGCAGAAAAAAATTAGAAAGAATCTAGGCCTGTATGAGCATCTTTAAAATCTACACTCAAATGATACTTCTTTGAGTGGAAAGTATTAGTTCTTATTTTATTATATTTTGTTTATAGTCCAGAGCAATTAGGGTGGTATGGGGGTGCAATGATAAGCACTTTCACCTCCCAGCAAGAAGGTTTCGGGTTCAAACCTGTTGGTTGACTGGGACTTTCTCTGTGGAATTTGCATGTTCTCCTCTGTCTGTATGAGTTTCCTCCAGGCACTGGGGTTTTCCTCCCACAGTATAAAGGCATGCATATAAGTCAAATAACTACTCTAAATTGTCCATAGGTGTGAATGTGAGCGTGAATGGTTGTTTGTGTCAGTACTGGCCCTGCAATAGACTGGCGACCTGTTCAGGTTGTACTCCGCCTCATGCCTGAATTCAGCTGGGATGGCCTCGGGCTTCCCCATGACTCTTATGGATAAGTAATATAACCAATGGATGGATGAATCTTTATTCTGTTCTTCATGAACACTTTTGCTAATGTGTTTTAGCCCTACACCACATGACTTTTCAAGCAGTTTCATTTTATGAGAGTTTTGCTGGAGTTCCTCCCATTGAATCGATTACTAGGTGTAAGGTGTTTGGGTTAGCTATCTTAAAGAGAAATTAAATCCAAACTTAATTATAGCTTGCATACATCATATGCATCTTTGCACATTAAAATACTCTACTGAAGTCTATAGCTTCTTATTGAAGGAAAAAAAAAAGTAATAAATCCACCATAAAAAGTCACATGAGATTCACGTGTATGGAACTGCAAATACAGAACCAATATTAAATCAAAACAGTGATAATTATCATTCTTTCCTTTAAATAAAGCTGATATTTGTCTGATGTATGTGAATGCCAGCTTGTTTTCTGTGTAGAAGTGACTAGTTTTGTTCTGTTTGGAAGTTCAATAATTGATATATTACTTGTAAGTTTATCTGTATAGTGTTATTTTTGCCATTAACTTGCCTTATATGAACTGACAAATTCATGTCCTAATCTCACGATTTTGTGCACTTGAGAGAGTGACAGCAGTCTTTTCAAACTGGCTAAAGCAAACTATCAAACAGATTTAGGCACACTGCACCTTCAAAAATGTAAGTAAAAAACGTACATAATGAAAATGTACTTATGTTTATGTGTAAGAGGAGAGCTTGAAAGGTTTGCTTTTCATTTCACTGTATATCAGTCTGTTTCTCATCTTGACACGCTGATTATATCAACTATGTTTAATATTACATGCATTTTACATGGACATTGTCAACAACCAATTCAGCTCTTTCCAGCAAATGGAAAAAAAGCATAGAGGGAAATAATCTCAGAAGGAATCTAGCTGCAGTCTTGCAAATTGTTAGATTTTTGCAAAATCATAGTCAGTGACACTTTTTTTTAATGTAAGAGGGTGTCAAACTTTTTATAGTTCCCTAGTGCATACAGCGTCCTGGATTTAGAGGCACTTTCTGAATTATTTATAAATAGCAATATCCTCATATTAAGGAAGATGGTCTTGACTTGTCTGGCTTGTTAGAGTTTGTAATCTACTACAAAGATCAATGGCGTTTTTCTCCCTGTGTTTGTGCTGTTTGTTCTTAGGGTTCTGCAGAATGGATTGGAAGTTGAGAGACTGAGACTACGGAACTTTTACCACTACTACCATTCCAAACGCGGCATGTGGAATACCCCTATAAAGAAACCGAGTCAAGGCTAGCCAGCTGGTTCGCTGAATGAGACGGGGCACGTTTGAGCCCTTCAAGCTTTCCAAAAGCTGCCTGAAGAGTTCCAAAGCACAGCCTGCCAGCCTTAAACACACTGGGTCAGTTAGCACAGATGTCATTTGACGGAGCTGAGACTGTCATTGCATAGATGAATTTACAGCGGTTAAATATCCTGCACTTTTATGGTTCCCATGAATAACTATAAAAAAGTGCCAAACATACAGTAGAAGCACATAGAAGAACTTCCTCAAGTTTTACAAAAATTAAAAAACAAATAAAGGAGTGAGCGTGCTCAGGTAATATGATGTTAATACAGTATCATGTTTTCTTTAATGGGTTGATGTGTCCACAAATAATTTGGGAGGGAAATGGTGCTTATAACAGAGACTATACTTTATTACTCTCTCTCTCTCTCTCTCTCTCTCTCTCTCTTTCTCTCTCTCTGTCTCTCTCTCACGATGTTTGTATTTCTTTCTCTGTCACTTCCCAAGGTTGTGATTGTTTTTCACAGCACACAAATGCTGTTTTGACAGTAGATGCCAAAATGCTGGGCTGCTGCTCTACAGGAGTTTGAAATTTACATTTCCACACAAAGATGATGTGTATGGAAAAAAACAACAACAACAACAACAACACTGTAGTGGTTGCTGATGCCATGTTTAAAGGATAATTTCTGTGAAATTGTATGTAGAATATGTAAAGGATGTAAATTTGTTTCTTATTTTATTTTCTTATTTTTAAGAATAAATGGAGTAACTGGATTTTTTTTTGTAGTGATACCACATCTCTCCACAAGAGGGCGCGCTTAACGATGCAAACTTTATTAACTATTTTTTATTCTGTTTGTATATTTAATTAAAAAAAAACACGTAGGATTAAGTCAGAGAAGTGTAATTACAATAAGGTTAAATAGCTGGACAAATTACACAGAAAAAAAATGACTTCAAGCAAAGGTATTGTACACCTGTATTTTTATCACTTTTGTGCACAAGCATTACGATCCACAGTGTAAACCTACAGTTTAATGCAAACTTAGTGAGTGTTTCAGTCTTCTTCACATATCAAGCTGCAGTTTTCCTGTTGAAGGAAGAACAGCCTATTTGTGTTGAATTGTATTGAATCTCCTGCAACCATTGTGTAGGAATAACCATATGAAGAAGACTTATATAATATAGTTTTTTCTAAAACATACAAGAACCTGTGAACATTTACATTGGATGTGATCACCAGTGTTTAGCTTAAAATGAAAACCTTTTTCTAGCTTGTTTGATTTCTACCCTTATTTCATACATGGCCATGTATTTTTATTGGACTGTAGAATGCAGAGACATTATCACAACAACAAGTGATTCTGAGAGTAAACTCCCTTCACAATCTGTTAATACCTTTCCTGTGATTTCTCTGAAGTCCTGAAGTGTTGGTGAAACTGCCTTACCCTAAACTCAAACTTGAAACTTTCTGATCTGAGAAGCAGTTCAGCTTGAATAAAAACTAAATGCTTGAAGAAGATTCTTCATTACAAATGCATTCATTTGCTTTGTATTAAATTACATTTCGACCAATAAATCCTTCAAAATACTGACAGCAAATATTTTCTCAAACAAATTGAGACACTGTTGACGTGGGGGTCTCTCTGGGGGGGTTGTGGGCGTAATAACCTATAGCCAGATGGAAGAAACGGTAAGTTCCAAATCTTTGTTGGTTAAATAAACAAATAGAGAGGGATGGATGGACAATTAATCAAACAACAATTATTCTGTAATAACAGGAAACAGGAGTACCCAGAGAAAACCCACGCCAGCATGCAAATTCTTCTTAGAAATGCCCGAGATCGGGATTCGAACCCAGGCCTTCTTGGGCTGAGACGAACTTACCAACCACTGCACAACCCAATAAGATGATGTGCTAAATTAAATGTATCAGATCAAAGTGGTATTTATATTTGCCCACTGTTTTATTTTTTTTTTATTATTATTTTAGGTAGTATTTTTACTATTAATTTAGTATTATCTTTACTGTCATTAATATGTATTTTTACCTGGAAACATAGACATAGAGTTAGGTGCACTATAAGTAACTTTTGTGGTTACAATATATGTATTAAAGGTTTGATGGGAGTATGCAATGGTATCCCACCCCACTCCAGAATAGATTAATAGTCTTTTCTCTTTTTTTAAAGACTTCATCCCTACCATATGAATTAAAATGTATATCAATGTAAAAACTGCAGTTTTGTCCTCTGACACAGCTATTGGTTAGGGTCCTCACTTGTTTGTGTCTGATTAGCTAAGAAAAAGTTGTCAGCTGATTGGCTGGGAGAACGAAGTCAGCTGATTGGCAGAGAAAAAGCTGTCAGCTGATTGGGTGGGAGACCGAGATCAGCTGATTGGCTGAGAAAAGGCTGTTAGCTGATTTGCTGGGAGAACGCGGTCAGTTGATTGGCTGAGAAAAGGCCTACAGCTGACTTTAAGGCAACAAACTTTTCAGCTGTTGCTTCAATCCGGGTTTCCCCAAAACCGCTGCAGCAGGCAGCGCGCGCACAAGCTGCACCCCGGGAAGCAGATGGACGCATGTTAGACTCTGACGTTAGTACACGATCAGTGCAGCTGTTTTAGAACATCTGTCGACCAGCTGAAGCGGAATGGCCGCCTTATGCAGTGTTAACCTGAAAACTTTAGAGGATTTAACTCTGGATTCCGGTTACGGTGCGGGAGACTCGTACCACTCCCTCAGCCTGTCATCCTCCAAGTCCAACTCTCAGTTCACCTCCGCTGCTTACCGGACAACCCGGTGCCGCCGCTCCGCCTCCACCACCAGCCGCAACGACAGCTGGGACTCCGTGAACACCGCACCCGAAGATCCGGAGGACACCTTCTCGAGATGCCCGCGACTCCCGGACCTGGAAGAGTTCCCCTGGACGGACGACGAGGTGGATTACGTGCTGCGTAAAGTGTCCGGACAGCGCGAGCCGTCGCCTTTCACGCGCGACACTGTGCGCGCCGTGTCCGCGCTGCTCCGCCGGCCACTGTTGCGCGTGGCGCGCGAGGCGCAAAGACTGAGCGTGCTGCGCTGCAGGTGCACGCGCTACGAGGTGCAGAGCGCCGCGCGGCTCGTGCTCACCTGGCCGCTCGCTGACGCCTGCGTCTCTGCTGCGGCGCGCGCGATGTCCCTGTACAGCATGAGTACAGGAGAACTGTTACGGAGGGGCAAGTCCTCGCGCTGTGGTCTCATCCTGTCCGTGGGGAGATTCTTCCGCTGGATGGTGGACACCCGGGTGTCCGTGCGTGTCCACGAGCACGCGGCTATCTGCCTGGCCTCGTGCATGGAGACTCTTATGGAGGAGGTGGGTGCCAGGCTGCTGACCGCGTGTGACGCGGGTATTTTCGGGTGTCCGGTCGCCGCAGACGCCCTGGATGCAACAGTGAACGGTGACCCGGAACTTTACGGGCTCCTGCAGAACTACGAGCATCTGATCTGCGGCAAAAACGCCAACGGTAAGAGGAGGAAGGCGCGTGGAGTCACCCGCTGCAACCTTTAACCTTTGGGGGGTGGTTTGCACTGAATGTGAAGATTCTTCTAGTCACTTTGCAGATGCCATTAGTTTGTAGAAGTGCGTACAAATTTAATGCAATGCATGCTGGTTCTCCTGGGACCAGTAGCTATACTGTACTGGTTTCAGAGTTTTCTCTTTGCTCCTGAATGTTCCTCTTTAAGCACAACTCCAACAAAGTTCCATGAAACAACCAGTGTAAAAATAATAAATAACTTAATGTTCTTGGTGTATACCAAACAGTTACTATAGTGTACACCAACCAGCCATAACATTAACACCACCTGACTGGTCTGCAGACGCAGCAAATTCCAATACACCGTATTTCCATCACAGCCAGATGCAACAGTTTCAGCAGGTTTGGCTGCCGTAGCTCGTCTGTGAGCTCAGATCAGACGTACAAGCCTTTGCTTCCCTCATCAGAGCTTTGTGCATCCATGACACTTGGTAGTTCAGTGGTCGTCATTTTTCCTGACTCCAACACATCAGCTTCAAAAACTGCCTGTTCACTTTCTGCCTTATTCATCCCACACCACTGTGATGACATAATCGATGTAATTTCTATCACCTGTCACTGGTTATAAGGTTTTTAATATTATGGCTGATCAGCGTAGTGTATATAAGGTATAGATGTTTAAAATGTGACGGCTATGTGGTAGTTATTTGTCAAAGGTTAAATTATCAGGTAAGGGGCACATTGCGCAAAAGGTAGACCCTCGTGACTATTATTGTTAGGCTTTGGTGTGCTTGTTAGCTATGTGTTAGTCTTTACAGTCATCTCAGGAGTGTGTGATGCTGCACACATCAGTTTCTGACTGTATATTTCTGTCAGCTGGATTGTTTTGACTCGACTAGCTCAGCACACTCTACCATGACCGTTTGTTATAGTCATTGTCATTCTTGAAACTGTGTTGAGAATGTTCAAACAAATAATATCCTATCAGTGATGGTGGTCTTTTTCCATTGATGGATGGGGTAGAGAGGGATGTCATGTCAAGTGTAGCAACAGATGGGCTCCGGTCAGTAATTGTACATCAGTCGGTACATTTGTACAACTGAACAGTGAAACAAAGAGACAAAAGCCCATTGTTCTGCTCGGCGAGTTCTATGCCAAGCTGTGCACGGATGGCAAAGTAAGCAGAAAGTAGCGAGCAAAAGAGGCCAGAGTGCAGGGGAGTGGAAAGCCATCACACAGATCTTTTCTCTGCTCTGGTTTGTATCAGGAGTTGGACTGGGTCTGTGACAGGCTGGCGCTATGGAAGTGCTCTGCTTCGCAGTGATTTAAAAGCAAACATGATGCGAAACAGCTCAGGAAAGGGGAACTGGGGAGTGTGTGTGTGTGTGTGTGGAGGTGTAACTTGTAAGAAAGTGCCTGTGTTAGAATATATTTCTTCCTTCGCCGAGCTATAGCATTGAAAAGCATTAACGAGTGCGTCCACGTCTGTGCAAATTGAATGTAGGTTTGAAGACCCTCCAAGGAGACATTTTTACTTAATCGAATCACACACATTTGCTCACAGTGTGATTGAATGTGGCGGGTCGTTTGGGCAAAAATGTTCAGAGACGTTCATTTCCTCATTGATATTTTTCCCCACAGGTGAAGTCTAATATTAATACTGTTTTAAAAGCAAAATATCAAGTGGCCTTTTTTTTTATATCAATTAATATGAATGAATCTGTAGGTGAGTGAGTATTTAAAAAATTTTCTGTCTTCACACAAGCATGAATGTGTTTATCTTGCACACCATGCATATGGATGGACTTATCGATTGCTGGTGTATGCTTTCAGTTGATTAGTGGCTTGGAGAGTGTAGCCACTAGTACTTATGGAGAACAGATTGAGACATGCAGGCTCACGGTTGGCACCCTCACTTCCATACAAAAGCAGCTCTCTCATACACTGAACAGGCCCACATCTGGAAGTCTTTAAATCCTAAGTGACCTCTTTGACTCCTGTTACAGAATGGCTCTATTTTCTAGTGTGTAAGATAGTCTACAGTCTTGTTCATTCACTTCTTTTTAGCACTCTTTACATATGTTGCCATATTTGGCAACACAGTGAGTAAATCATTAGAGCAGTAAATGTCCATAATAACAAAAGGAAGGACAAAAAGATTGTCTTGTCAGTTCTATTAATTACTTCCACCCTTTTTATCAGTAATCCTGAAGCTAATCCTGACCAGTCTATGTGCTAATTCAGCAGTTTCAGTTTGGTGGCTTTTCTCTTTGAGTGTCTGAGGACTTGAACCACTTAGATCTTTTTGTTGCAACTGTCCAGATTTACGGTATATGGCTTGAGCAAGTCTGAAATTATTGTGATGGGTCTCAGCTGAAACTATATTAAACCCACCAAAACCTGGAAGCATGTCAAATATGAATATAAAAACAAGGATTTCCCTCAAAATAGGAGGATCGACCAAGGGTGAGGCCTCACTTGAGATATTTCCTAAAGCCACTGAAAGCTATCGGCCATCTGTTGAACTCATTAGTCAGGTTTAATTAAATCATTTGGTTTTGTATGCTACAGAGAGATGTCAAGGAAGTAATTGTGGGGTAACCAGAATCTCTACATCTAATTGTAGGAAGAGTTCATTACAAGTCATAGCCATGGCAAGACCACAGCAGAGAGTCTAGAAGGCAGATGATATCGGCAATGTCAAGTGGAACCCCAGTAGGAGTAAGCATGCCCTGTGACAAGGATCTAACTGTTTAAATTATGTCTGAAAGGAAGTTGGGATCCCTGTGAGTAAACCATGACGTTCTGTGGGCTTGACAGTAATGGCTAACCGGATATTTGCAAGAGGCTGGGAAAATTATAGTTTACAGGTGATGTGGCCCCGTTGGTCTGGGAACAGAGTACCAGTGGTGGGAACCAGAGTTTGGGGAAGAGTGTTAAGCCTTACAATCATCCTACTTAATTACCCTCATAAACCGTTCTGCCAACACAGACCATTTTCTTTGAGCTTCATTACAAATCAGAGGATTCGAACCATTTCCAAAGTGAGGGTCCAGAAATACACAATTATTATGGATTTTTCTTTGAAGTCCATTTTAACTTGCATGGGTGACTCTTATAAAGCCCAAAATAACATGTTTCAATCTCCAGTTAGTTACATTAGTAAGTATTTAGCAGCGACACAGGCTTGGACATATTTTGCCTAAATAAGCCATTACTGGCATTATCATCATGCTCTGGCTGTTTCCTAAAGCCACCGTGCAATGCTTTATACAAAGCTTTATTTGTACCCTGTACCAGCTGAACTACGCAAATGTTCCAGACTGAGCAGGGAGAAAGAAGCAAAGAAGCAGTTTGCCTTGACAGCTGAGCTTCCTGCTCCTGACCTTCCTCGCCTTTTAACATGCTGGCCTGGAAACACATGCCACCTGGTCCAAAGAGGTGTGATAAATCCTAAATGTAGGCTTAGAATGTATAAAAGTGGCACTTCTTTGTTTATTTATTCACTAAACCAGCACCAGTCACACTTTCATTCTATGGCGTACCTGTTCATGTTTATATGGTAACTCAGCTGTTAGGTGGATATTTTGATGTGTCAAGTCTGACAGGTGTCTTTCATGACCCCAGGGTCTCCTTCTCCTGATGACATTATTAGACAGACTCATATAGTCATCTCTAAGCACTGTGATAAATTTAGATCTAATTGCATCTCAGCAGTTTTTGCAGCTGTGAGACCCTGCCAAAAAACGATCAGTTATAATCACTTTTAATAATCATGTATTCATTTATGAATAAAACCCAATTTTTTTCAGTATTCAGTATTACAAAAGTGAAGATAGAAGATGAGACGTAGTGGGAAAAATTGTCATCATATTTTCACCATTGTTTGTAGATTTTTTTAAAACCAAGTTGTGGTTTAAATTCATTATAAATTACTTAATCAGCCAATTAAGCTGATGACTAACAACTAAAAATAAGTAGTAAATAAATATATAATATAAATAAATATGTATTAAAAATAACTTGGATAATAGTGTTTTCAATTAAATTAAACTGGATTAGATCAGATTCTTTATTGTGAATGTAAAAGGAAATACAATGAATTCAGGTGTTTTTTTTAGATTGGATTTCTACGATCATTAAATGGATGGATGGATGGATGGATGGATGGACGTACGGCTGGGCGGACAGACGGACAGATAGATAGATAGATAGATAGATAGCAGAAATGAAATGAGACACTGCAGACTTGCAGACTTTTAGTGCATGGTTATAGGCACTAGGCCTGGGAATGTACTGCCCTGCACAGTTTTAGTTGCTTTTTTTTTGCATCCAGAAAACTTGAGCAAAAACTCTCCATGCTATTTATCATGATGAGTGGTAGTGTTCATTGAAAGACTGCAAGAAAGACTTTTCTCCCAAAGTGTAAATGTTTTTGTGTCAAACACTGTAAACTGCT
>JAOUQZ010000035.1:9824323-9842382 GCA_028564935.1 Neosilurus hyrtlii
ACCCCCCCCCCCCCCCCCCCCCATTAATTGTATTCTTGACCTTCCAAAAATGATTCCAAACTTTTGTGGTGTTTGTTTTTATACCTCATTTGACATGAGTGTGACGACCAAACCACAGGTGCGTCATGAACACTGAAAGCCAACAACACCTTCGAACATTCCGTACAAGCAGTGAATTGCACACACAGCACCCTTTCTGAACACTTATGTGGGAATAGCACTTAAGTGACTTCCTGCAGTTTTCAACAACTAATAAAAGTTCTCCAAGGGGTTAATCAGCCATTGGTGAGAAACGGGACCACCCTAATGTGGGTTGAACTTTCATCTTTTTAATCTCTGCCTCACACATCCGACAGTTAATCATACAGTAAATCCAATCAGTAGGAAGGTAGCAGGTTATCACAGACCTGTGATTAGCCTCTGTGTTTGGTATTTGGGTATGAACTTTGCCCCAAAGGGTGTGAATAACAACAGGTGTGTCAGCAGGTTTTTTTCCCTGAGTGAAATGAATAACCACCAAGTTAATTAAATTCCACCCATCTCAGGGTTTTTTTTCCTACCTCATCTTAAATATTATTTTATTTATGTGCAGCGTTTTAATCAGCCTATTAAATTTTTCCGCACGAGTGTCTTTAATATGGGTATAATTTAATTTATATGTGTTGTATTATTTATTTAGTAATATGCATTTATGCCGCTGGGTTAAACCCAGAGAAATAATGGCCAGATGTCATCTCTTTTTAACCCTGTGCTTAGCAAGTGCCCAAGCTTTCATTTAGTGTAGTTTAATTTAAGTGACGCACTTTATTACACTAAACCGGCTCTTAGTGACACACCTGTTGTCTGCTGATAACATGATGGATAGTGTTTATAGTGAGATTCTCTCTGTTTAACCCCAGACCAGGTAATTCTCTTTTCAGACATGGCATTCATTCATTCCTTTATACATTTGCTAAACGGCTTAATCCTGGAAGCCTTTCTCAGGCGATTCTGCACAAAGGCAGGGTGCACCCTGAACAGCTTGCCAGTCTATCGTAGGGCCAACACACACACAACCATTCACACTTGCACTCACACCTCAGGGCCAGTTAGCCTAATATGCATGTCTTTGGACTGTGGGAAGAAACCGGTGTACCTAGAGGAAACCCACACATGCATCGGCAGATCATGCAAACTCCATACAGAAATTTAGCCCAAGACTTGAACCCAGGTCCTTCTTGCTGTGAGGCAGACATGCTGACCACAACACCACTGTGCTGCCCTTCAGGCATGACATGTTGGAAAGACTTGGTAAAGTTTACATTAAAACTGTGGCCCTGTTAGAAAATAGCTAGAATGTTTAGCGCTAAATCGAGGGAGCAGATGTTGAATCTCAGGGAGTAATTCTAAGCCACTTCTGGTTTTTCCATCCCAACCTTGAGTGAAGTTTAAAGAGATGGAAGGTTTGGCTGGGGTGTGAAACACTTACCAAGTGACAGGCTGTGATTTTGGCCACATTATTCTTTTTTTTCTTCTGCTGGAACAGGTGAAAATAAGCAACAATAAGCTGAAAGGGTAAAAAAGATGGTATGTGTGATCAGATTTCCAAAACATTTTGTCAAGAGGTTTTAGAGAATAGTAGGATTAAGGATGCTTTTGGCCAGTTTGTACATAAGGGTTTAAGAATCTGAATAAGGAATAAAACATGATGGAGCATGCAGGTATGGTAAAATAATCAAGGATAGGGTGGCGTGATAAGACCTGATGTGACATGTCAAGATTTTTCTCCATTTCTAATTTGCATGTAATTCTGTGGTCCGTACCAAAGAGACGAGTTCATTCCTGTTATTACAAAGCAGTTAATTAGCCTATTTTTATTGCCTATCCCAAACAAACACACCAAATTAACAAACTAGCAGAGGACTCGTAGCGTGCAAGGAACTTCCTCCAAGCAGCTTACAGTTTACTGTAGCAAACAGGCCTTTATGGATTCTGGGTTTAATTACTCATGTGTCTGTCTTATAATACACTTCAAAGTTTTACTTTTAAGGTCACTCAAAGTCAATGAAGTATTGTATGGCATTATCTATCAGCACTTGTGTCAAAGTTATTATATCTATTTCCAAAACTTATCGACGTTGCTCTGACCTTGACCTTTGACCCATTCCAAAATCAAATCATCTCTGGGACTTTAGGACTTTTGTGTTCTCACCAAGTTTGGTCAAAATCGATGTACATGTGTGGTCATGACGTTGTTCACAGACAAACACGCTGACAAACAAATAAATAGATAGACTCACAAAACACCGGTGACTGCACTAAACTTGGTTTCAGGCAGCAGTAAAAAGTGCAAGGTCATGAAGAAATTTCCATTGATGGAAAACCTACTGACTGTTACAAAGCACTGTATACGCCTCACAAGAAACAGATACAAGAAATTGAAGACTTCTTCCATAGATATTAAAAGAATGTAGATATTTCATAGATATGTTTAAACTATTATTTTTAGGCTTAGATTCTGTGCAGTGTCTGGCTTACAAGTCCCTCTGAATGAGCTGTGTTATAAAAACATTCACATGGTAGAAAAAGCACACAAATGTGAACTTGGATGAATTACCACCTTACATCATGAAGGTCCTGTGTTCGATTTCCGGGACCGAGTGTTTCTGTGCGAAGTTTGCAAGTTCTCCACAGGCTTTCCTGGGTTTCCTCCTGATTCTCTGGATTCCTCTCACTACGACATGCACACTAGGCTAATTGGAGTTTTCAAATTGCCCCTAGGTGTGACCGTGAATGGTTGTGTGTGTGTGTGTGAGGTGTTTAGGGTGTACCCCGCCTTTGCCCAGTGTCGGCTGAAATAGGCTCCAGCCTCCCCAGGACACTAGTTGGAGTAAGTGGCTTGGCAAATTTGCAGCTTTGTACATGCTGGTTAAATTTGTAAGGGTTTCTGCCCCTTCACTAAAGTCACTTAATAAACACACACATATCAGTTAAGTGTTTAATTCTCAGGAGAAATGCAGGCTTGCGTGAGGACATAGTCATGCAAACAAATCCATCCAGGCTTGGTTTTCCTTCTGGTGTTTCAGGGTACACAAGCCAAAATACGTGTTCATATTCATAGAACGCTTTAAAAACATCAGCATGTAACACAAGGTCTGATTGAGCCTACCTGTGCAGCACACTCGCACCATTGTGCCCCCTTCAGAATGGCACTGTTGTAGTACGGTGACCACTCTGACTGACTTACTGTTTTCTCACCATGCTGCTTAAGAGAGGGAAATAGGTTAATCACTCATATTTAGGCAAATGAGGGTGGCTGTGTTTTGGTGGTTTGAGTGGAGTTCCTTTCAGACATCGCTCTGTAAAGAGTAGGCTCTTTTACAAGATCTGTAATTCAAATACAAGCTTATGCACAAACATTTGCTCTCATTGAAAATGGGTCAGGCTGAATTAAAATCTCAGTGATTTTATTAAATCTTGTTTCAGTGGCGTTCCTGCACTGAGAGGCATTGTGTTTAGAGCTGCAGCGTGAAACGAATTAATGATGTTCACATGTTCAAGGACTGAAGGGCTGTAGTAATAAAATGTGAATTATACTCTATGTTCAGGCCATAGTTTCTCCATCATGAAAATGCTGTTTTATCCTGTTTATCATTGGTGGAAAGAAATTATATGAACTAAGGTCTGTGTGCTCATTTATTAATGTAAATAAGCACTTAAAGTGTAGATTTGAGGGGGGGGGGTGTTCTCCCCAAGTTATAACATAAGTTTTTAAAAATGCATAAAAATAAGTTTGTTTCATTTTAAATTACAGTAGATTTTCATTTCTGTGTGGAGTTTGCATGCCCTGATCTTTTTCTCCATGGTTTCCTCTGGGTACTTCAGTTTTCTCCCAAAGACATGCACTTCAGGCTAATTGGCTTTTTTAAATTTCCACTAGGTATAGGTGTGAGTGTGAATGGTTGTACATGTTGACCTGCGTTGGATTGGCGTACTGTTCAGAGTCAGGTGTGACAGGCTCCAGTCTTCCCGTGACCCTAGTTAGATTAATCGGTTCAGCAAATGAATGAACGAATGAACAGTTATCCACTTGAAGGTGAGGTGGATGTTGCTGAACAGATCAATTTATGTCTGCAGTAACTACCGAGCCTGGGGTGAATATTTGTTTTAATATGTACTACGCAGGAATATAAGCAAAAAGCACTTTTAAAAAATCCTGACACAGATAACTCTTGGTGAGGGCAGAGTACCCCCAGGCCATTGCAGGGCAGAAACACGCTGACTGCAACTCAATGGCCTACTCTTTACAAACATCAGCACACAAGTGGAGATCACTTGTGTAATGGTGTCTCTTTAACTCAGTTTATCTTGATCATTTATTAGATTAGTAGTAGCTTATTCAGTAGAGTTTAGTACATACTATGGAAAAAAAGTAAACTGCACTCTATAAAGGTGTTTTAGTATTTATTACACAAAAAAATCCCCAAGAAAAATAAACTGAAACAAGATTTTTATGCGACTGTGACAAAATGTGTTTGTCCATTGTTTTGATTCAAGCATTATTTACTTGGAATAATGTTTTTGAATCAGGACATAACGGACCAAACAGATTGCACTGTTACAGTTTAATTATACAATTATGTAAATTCATTCATTCATTCATTCATTCATTTTCTGAACTGTCATGTCATGTCATGTCATTTTCTGAACCGCTTAATCCTAATTAGGGTCGCGGGAAGGCTGGCGCCCATCTCAGCCGACTCTTGGTGAGGGCAGAGTACCCCCAGGCCATTGCAGGGCAGAAACACGCTGACTGCAACTCAATGGCCTACTCTTTACAAACATCAGCAATATTTTTTTACATGCCTCTCACCACAGACAGTAAGAGACATGGCTGGCCTTTGATAACCCAGTTAGCTACACTGGGAGGACAGCAGTGACAACTCGTGATAGTGGGGCTTGAACCCCCCACCCAGGAATCAGTAAGCCAGCACCTTACCCCTATGTATTTTTTAAGTTTTAAGTGTATCTTGTGATTAACTGAAACCTCAATAAAGAAATAAATAATATATGGAACCAAATAGACAATATGACATGTCCATGTTGCGTATGTAATTTAATGCACTAATAAAAAATTTTCTAATAATTCTCATACAAACGGTAGTCAGTACAGCCAAGCTTACCAATAATGTACAGTAGTTGATAATATTCAACTTACTGAGAAATGCATGTTCAGTAACTAACTTTATTTCACTCAACTTCTAATACTTGTGTTCAATATTGAATGTGTTACGCAACCATTTTAATGCCTTTTCCCAGCTCTCCCCAGGAGCACCAGCCCAGAGTTGACCCACTGCACTAATACAGATTTCCCAGCCTGCCGTCAGCGGTCTGTGTGATTTGTAGTTCTAAATGAAACAGTGTGCCAAGTTTAACCTCAGTCCTCCTTATCCCTTCTCCTAGTGGCAAATCGCATGCATTTCCCTTCCCCTCAATCTACTATGACGAGGCCAGTCGTGTGTGTATGTGTCTCGATGTCACTTGGGTGTGTGTGTGTGTGTGTGTGTGTGTGTGGCTGTGGCTGTTATGACGCACATGTTAGCCTCAGGGCTGCCAGTGTTGGAATGGCTGGTCATGGGAAAGGCGCTGAGCTGGATGTGTTGGTGAAGGATGGGTGTGTATTGAGGGGTTTGGAGCTCTAGATTTACCACGTGCCCAGCTGTATAACACACCCTGTGGCTAACAAAAACCCATCTGACCTTTGCAGAACCAGCATGTGTGTAGAACCGGGCTATATGACTACATATACAAGGTAGCTAGGCTTCTTTGAGGCTGAATGTATTTAAACTATATATTTAAAGTTGGGTTGTGAGCTAATGGCCATGATATGAAGCACATGTGAATTGAAGACTTTGTGGTGCACATTGCGGTCTCAGAATTATAGACAGCTTTGGCTTTCACTATCCTAATATTTAAAGCAATCCAGTCAGATTTTATAGATTGTATTACATTTCAGGATTAGAGCTTTATTTCCTGTTTTTATTCTTCTGCTCTTCCTGTATTTATGAGTGTACATTTATCATCAGATTGAAAAAAAGTCAGCATGTGCTGATCTAAACATTTTCTCCTCATAAAATATAGTCCTGCATAGATTTTACAGTTTGTCTGAGTTTACTGATTTGACTCTTGTCCCCTAAAACATTATTCAAAAAAAGAGTGATGGGTTTACACCATAACCCCCCCACCAAAACTAATCTTGTGGTTTAGAACATCTTCATGAGCATTTTATCATTAGCCTACCCTTGTAATGCTTTGTTCAGACCAACCACTGTGGTGTGCAGGTTGTACTTTCCATGAACTGACCAATCATGTGTTGCCTTAACACACAATGACTATCTGTGTATATAAACCCTGAGAGATTCAATTAAAGTGAAAAACATTGCTCAACAAGCAAGTGGCACGGTAATCTCTGATTGGAGGTAGAGGAGAAGGGATGTTTAAAATTGGGGATTTCTTTGCCTGGCCACAACAGTCTTTCTCTCACTCATTTGCTGAGCTGCGTAATCCCAGTAGGGTCTCGGGGAGGCTGAATCCACCCCAGCAGACCACTGCACGTCCAACACCCAACACAAATACCCCCACTCACACCTAGGGGCAGTTTGGAACAGCCAATTAGCCTAATGTGCATGTTTTTAGATTGTGGGAGGAAACTCAGAGTATCCAGAGGAAACCCACAAAAGCATGGGGAGAACATGCAAACTCCACACAGAAACACTCTAGCCAAGCCCTGGACTTGAACCCAGAACCTTCTTGCTGTGAGGCGGATGTGCTAACCACTAAATCACTTTAATTTAAATTAAACAAGAAAAAAAAAATCAGAGTGCATCCCATTAATGTGACTTAAATGAATCACATGTCCAGCATGTGGATAAAGTGTTTTCCACCCTACCAACCATGAATTACTTGAATGAATACACATGCCTGGACAACTGCTCAATCGTTTACTTTTTAATTTTAAAAACAAATCCATTCCTTTGTCCTCTATTTAATCTCTTTTAAATACATAGTGAACATGCGTTCCCAGGGAAAGGGATGGATTTTGAATTATGTGTAAAAGAAGAATCCCCAAAGCAAGCCTTCTATCTTCTTGGAGCTGAACATCGTTTATGAATCAGAGGTCAAGCTTAAGCTCCTCTTATTGTTTTGTTCAGAGTAGGCTTTACATCCCCTGCAGCTTGGGAAAGTAAATGTAGGCATGTATTCCAGAGGCAATCATCTGTCATTCAGTTCAGCTGCAGATTCAGGAGTTTATTAGAGCTCGAGTGGGATTCAGGAGAACTTTGGTTTTCTGGAGAGAAGTAGCCAATCTCCATCATGGGAAAGGATTAAAATGCAAGAGGTTTAATTATTAAAGCCATCTTTAAGCTTTACTGTAGTCAGAGAACAGTTTCATTAAAGCTTAAAACCAGTTTCATCAAGGTGAAAGCATTCCAGTTAAACCAGTTGTGTGCAGTTTATTCAGCAGCTTATTTAATTGTATACTGAACATCTGCCCAAAAGGAAAACAATAACTGGATTTTGCATGTACCTGTAATTGGTCAGTTAGTTTAATTACTTTTTATTTTTTTATACATCTTTTGTTAGCGGATCTGGAGCGTTTCCAGGTAAAACTCCCATAATCATACATGTTACCTTTGTGCATAAAGTTATATTTTATTTGATAACTAGTGAACAGGGCAGCATGGTGACGTAGTGATTATCTCATCGACCTCACAACAAGAAGGTCCTTGGCTCCAGTCCAGGCCTTGGGCATTTCAGTGTAGAATTTGCATCTTCTCCCTGTGCTTGCATGGGTTTCGTCTGGGTACCCCGGTTTCGTCCTACAGTACAAAGACATGCACGTTAGGCTAATAGGCTGTTCCAAATTGCCCCTAGATGTTGATGTGAGTGGTTGTGTGGGTTGACCTGCACTGGTCTGGTGAACTCTTCAGGGTGTACCCCACCTTTACCAAGTGTTGGCTGAGATGGGACCCAGCCTCCCACCAACGCTAGTGGGATTAAATGGTTTGGCAAATGAGTGTGTGAGTGATAAGAACTAATAAACATAAAAAAATAACATCATGTTTGTTAAATATTGCCATCTTCAATCATTTTGTTCACATTTTAAGTTGAAGTTTAAATCAGAGTGGCAACCCTGTGATCTGAATTCAAAACCAATGGTTAGCCTGAATGTGACAGAAATGCCCCTGCAGATGTCTCTCTAAGGAGAAGGAAGAAGTGATACTGTGGGAGTGGGTTGCATTGTGTTCACACTCCCTGAGGGATCCCTGTAAAGAAAATTACAGCTAGACTTCAAAGTTCTTCCTCTTCTTATCTCTAATAGAGACTTAGTCTATGTGAGCTTGTGCCTTTTTACTCTAATGGCACTCTGGCTCGCTTCACTAACCGGTAATAACTTCAAATTTAGACTGGTTTTGCACCATTATAGAAGTAATAATGAGGCTTGCTATGTTTGTTTCACTGTATTGTACTGAAACATATACGGTATCTGTTATAATGCCATCTTGGGGTGTGCCCTTTATGCCCTTCTTATCTTGCTTGATAATTAGAATCATGTAATTTGACCTTAAGTGTGGGTGTTTCTTTTTCACTAGCAGTGTTTTCTTATATCTGATGGTGTTTTTTTGTGTGTAGGTGAGCTCTCCCTACCGGCCCACTTCAGCCCATATGCTGAGGGTCATGGCTCAGAGGGCAAACAGGATACGTGTGTTCAGATGGAGGTACGGACGCTGGAGCAGGCTTTGCTGGCCACCTGTGTGGGAAGCATCTCAGAGCTCAGTGAGTATGACTTCTTTAAACTATCTGAATGCCAAATAGAGGTAATGGGGGGATAAGCTCTCAAGAAACCCCTACCTACAATCCATGCATAAAAGCTTGGTGTCATTATGGAATCATACCCTACCATCAGTAACTATGGTAAAGAAAGAACTAAAGTATTTCATTATTAAATTTTACGGAGGAAAGCAGAACATTGCTCCTGTTAACAGATCCTACACCATGTTCTAAAAGCCATGGAACTCGCTTTGTGCACGGGGTATTGACCTCGTTGAACAGGGTTGGGCTTCTTAGTTTCAGCTAAAGGAAATTTTAATGTTATAGCATACCAAGATATTCTCAAATAATGTGTGCTTCTAACAGGGGAGCACAGTGGCGTTGGGCTTAACACTTTTGTTTCACAGCAAGGAGGTCCTGGGCTCGAGCCCTGTGGTCTGTGAGAGTTTTTCTGTGTGGCTAATTGATTATTCTCCATTGCCTATAAGTTTAAATTAATGTGTTTTCTACAGGGTTGGGCCTACAGCATTTGGTTTAAACATTTGTGGTGACTCTGCCAATCTGAACATGTCTAGTAGATGAAGCTACTAGATAAATAAGGGGGCAGCCATAGCCTAATAGCCTAAAGCACAGTTAGAGAAGCGGCTTTGGGCCCGGAAGGTCGTTGGTTTGATTCCCGAACCAGCAGGAAAAATGTTTCCACCTTCATGGCTGGAGTGCCCTTGAGCAAGGCACCTAACCGCTAACTGCTCTCCAGGTGCCCCCAGTGTGTATGGCAGCCTAGTGCTACGATTGTGTTTGTGCTCACTTTGGATGGGTCAAATGCAGAGGCAATAATTTCCCTTGAGGGATTAACACAGTATAGCAAATTAATAAATGCTCATTTTCTTTCTTTCGTTGTTTCTGTCTTTCTTTCTGGGAACAATTTGGGGTTCTCCATACTTGTGCAAATGTTTTAAAGCCATAAGCTCTATTTTGTTGTCACATCTGTGCTCACGTTGCCACACAGGCAACCCAATAAATGAAGAGAATGGTAGGAAAAATATATCGCATGCCACCGCTGTCAGCACTGAGTGCACCTTCACTTTCCAGAAATTGTTCTTGTTGGTCAATGTTTTTTCCTCTTGAGGAAAAATAAGTTTTAGAATACAATTGAAAAGACAGTAAGTTATATTATGGCTGTTTCTTTACTGAAAATGCAAACATTTTCAGAGTGCCGCTGTTAGGCAGTGTCTTTCTTAAAGGGTGCCAGTTATTTTGGACATTATTACTTTTAGATGAACAGAAATGGTTCACTGATTAACAATACCAATATACTGACAATCTATTAATGTCTACAGTATAATGTATGTCACAAAAAATACACAAATAGAGACTAATTATACCAATTTGCATGTCGTACAAAGTTTGTTTTAAATGTTAAGCTAAAGCAACACTGACTGTGTACTTAATACAGCATTGTGCTGCAAACATTTTCATATAAAGGAGAATGCTGCATATGTGAAATATCTGACAAAATATAAATATATCAGGAATTCCTTTGGCTATCTTCATGCCAGTGTAAAAGTAATTATGTATGTTTGTTTATTTATTTATTTTTAATCGTCTTGAACAAGAACTTCTTTGTGTCATCAGTATCGTTGCCCATGCTTGATTTGCCCTACTCTAAAACATGTGGCTGTGCTGCTGGCCATGTGTTTATTTTCCAGCCCACAGCTCAGGATGAGGGCAGTGTGTGCTTGGTCCAGCCTGCAGGCGTTCTGAAACACTCTGTTACTTGTGCCCCTGCTACAAGAGCATCTTCTGTTTGGTCCCGAGGAGGAAAAAGTAGCTCCTTTGTGCCTTGTGTTTATGACAAACCTGTGAAATAACACCACACCCAAATGCCCATAAGAGCTGAAAAGCAGGTCTTTGTGGTAGATCTATCAGAGGTCATTCATCTGTGTTGGTTTTGATATGGTAATTAAGGAGTCAATGCAGAGTGGTGCAGTTAGCCTCAAGGCAGATGGGTTTCCAGTTATAGAGCACCACTTTATTTAAAGTCTGGCCAAAATTGAACTTCTGAAATGTCGCACAAACCTGTAACTCAGTTCCTATGAAGGCAGTATTAGACCGTGTTTATTAGATCAGTGTCATGTTCCTGTGGCTTGCTTCCTCTCTTCGGTGTGATGCTTTCTCCATGTGCCTGCCACTCTTTTTCTTGGCTCCTGAGTTCTTAATGATAAACCCAGATGATAAGGAAAGGATATCTGGCTTCCTCTGTTTATCTTCTGCTCATCCTTCTTATGGGAATAACACGAGCCTTGCTTTCTATACAAGCACAGCTGGCAGTATTGATTTAGGTTACTGCAGTGTGTTTTAATAACTATATATTTGTTCACATTTCTACCTCTTCCATGAGTGGGAAACAATGTACTGGAGTGTGTATTTGTGATGCTTTTAAAATGTGAAGGTGCAGAAATTGTGTATGTGCTGATGTTACTTGCAGAAGATAATGTATATAGTGTATAGATGGGGGCTTTGTTTTTAATGCTCAGTAACACTAAGTAAAGCTATAAATAAAAATATCTAAATTCTGAAAGATCATTTCGACTTTTTCCCCTCACAGTGAGCAGTAGCTTCTCAGTCAACATTTGACTCTTTTTTCTATACCAGGATTCCAGATGTTTAAAAGTTGTTTAACCAACGTCATCATTTAGGATAATTTTAACAACAGCAGCAGCAACAGCAGTAATAAGTGTCCAGCAATCCCCCATATGAACGAAAATGTTAAAAACTCTCACAATGTTAAAGAAGCCTTTGAAAATTTGTCCAAAGCTCAACCTGTGGTAGAAATTTCATCAAAATCCACACAAAGTTTTTCCAGAAATAACAAAACATTGGTGTAGATTCTCAATCATCCAGGTCATGGTAATCCTAAAAAGCTTGAGTCGAGGCAACTGGACATCTTTTTGTGGTTTTTGAAGACGTTTCACTTTTAATCCAAAAAGCTTCATCAGTTAGAAATTGTGGTGGAAAGTTCCAGCCTTATATGGGGTTATACTAGGGTTGTTTACCTGGTCTGCATATGGGGTCATTTGGTCACCTGAATAAAGGTGTGAAGTGGAGTGACACCTCTTGGGAAGGAGATCCAGAGCTGCTCTGTAAGTGCTTGAAAGGTGAAACCTCAAACCGCCTTCTCGGTGTAATGTTGGTTTTTCCTTCTTCACATAGATGGCTTCTTTTATTCTTCTTTCAAACCATCTCTCTTCCCTGTCTAGAATCTGTACATTGTTGTCCTCAAATGAGTGTCCCTTGTCCTTGAAATGTAGATGGACCGCTGAGTCTTGACCTGAAGAGGTGGCTCTCCTTTGTTGCGCCACCCGTTTGTGCAGTTGTTGTTTAGTTTCTCCTGTGTACAGGCCTGAGCACTCCTCGCTGCACTGGACTGCATACACCTTTAATCAGGTGACCAAACGACCCCATATGCAGACCAGGTAAACAACCCTAGTGGACAAAGGACCCTAACGAGCGATGGAATGGATGGGAGGGACAGTGATTTGCATTTGACTTGACAGTTTTTGTTCAGCCTATATAAGGCTGGAACTTTACACCAGAATTTCTAACTGACGAAGCTTTTTGGATGAAAAGTGTAACGTCTTCAAAAACCACAAAAAGATGTCCAGTTGCCTCGACTCAAGCTTTTTAGGACAAAAATAATAAAGTACACAGCACTCCCCTGCTGGGCCTGCAGTAATGCATCAGTTCCAAAAACCATCCAATCTCACAATGTTAAAGAATCCTTTAAAAATTTCTCGATCTAGAATTGGATTTGCAGTGGCAAGGTGGTACAGTGGTTAGTGCATCCACCTCACAGCAGGAAGGTCCTGGGTTTGAGGCTTTTCTGTGTCTGCATGTTTTCCCTGTACTTACGTGGGTTTCTTCTGGGTACTCTGGTTTCCTCCGACAGTTCAAAGACATGAATATTATGCTAATTGGCTGGTTCAAATTGCCCCTAGATGTGAATGTAAATTGTTGTGTGTGCCCTCAGTGGTGTGATGATGTTCAGGTTGTACAATGCCTTTGGCCAGTGTTGGTTGATATAGGCTCCAGCCTCCCAGTGGCTCTAGGGGTGGTAAGAATTTCATGAAAATCATGAAAGTATAACTTTTTTCATAATAATGCTAGCAGTCAAACACAAACCTAGGGTAAAACATAACTTCCTTGATGTAATAAAAAAATCTTAGCTTATTACTTTGTCTGCACTGCAGTTTCATCATATGGAACAAAATCTTTCTTTACACTCTGAGAAAAAAATATATTTTTCAAATATTTTTGATTAGTTTACCTACAGTTAAATGGAAACCCCTGGAAAACATCCTTGGAAGGGGAAATAAAACGTAAGTGTGTAGGTGGCAGTGATTGCACTTATTGGCAAGGGCATTTTGTAATGGGAAAAAAATGTGAAGGGTTTCAGAGCTCTTCAAATTCCTTTTTTTTTTCAAACCATTTGTAGAAACATTTAGAACACAGTCATACATTAAGGGTCTTTTGGGGTAATTTGTAATCCTGCAAAGCTTGGAGTTATTTTTTTCTTTTTTTCATATTCTGTGATCAGAGCCCAACACCCCCACAGAAGCTGAGATTTACTTGAGATCCTTTGGTCATAAGCCCAACACTCTTCTGTTTTAATGTTGTCAGGCGACCTGGTATCCCGTGCCATGCGCCACATGCAGCGTCTGCTCTCTGGGGGATGTGTTCTCAGTCCTGGTCGTCCCAGTCAAAAGCAGCAGCTGTCCTGGTCTCCTGAAGCACTGCACACTCTCTACTATTTCCTGCGCAGTCCACAGATGGAGTCTATGGAGAATCCGAATTTGGAGCCACCCAGGATGGCCCTGAGCAAAGAGAGGTATGTTATAGTGCGTAGATATAGTACAGAACATAATCTTAAACAGAGAGCTTTTTAACCCTGGGCCTGGGAGACCCACTGCCCTGCATATTTTGTTTTCCTTACTCTAGTACACCCAGTTCACCTCAGGAAAGGGTGAAGATAACCTTATTAGTTTAATCTGGAGTGTTGGGAGCAGAGAAAACAACAAAGTAGGCAGCTATGGCCTAATGGTTGGAGAAGAGGGTTTGGGACCTAAAGGTCGCTGGTTTTATTCCTGAAATGGCAGGAAAAATGTGTGGTGGTGAGGGAGAGAGCTGCACCTTCCCTTTCTTCACATTAATGGCTGAAGTGCCCTTGAGCAATGCACCGAACCGCCAACTGTTCTCTGGGTGCCTGTGTGCTCACTTTTTACGTGTGTGCGTTCACTTTGAATGGGATAAATGCAAAGGCAATAATTTTCATTGTGAGATTAATACAGTCTGTCTGTCTGTCTGTCTGTCTGTCTGTCTGTCTATCCATAAAAAAGGAACAATCAAGGCAAGAAACTGTGATTAACACCATCAAGAGCAGTATATAAACACAAGTGTTAAATATTATACACAAATTTTTAAATAGAAATATGAAATAGAAAAATAAACTCTAAACACCTGTGAATAAAAACAGACCACTGGGATATACAGTATGTACATTGAATGCCCTATGAGATGCCATAAATAAATAGCAGCAGCAGAGTGGATATAAATTAGAATGTAAACAAGGTAAAGTGCGGCAGTGCAAGGCAGTCACAGAGTTTGTGGACTCAATGTCCTTTTACAGGGGGCAATGTCTGTGTGAGAGTTGTGGGTGGGGGGATTGAGTGTGTGTGTGAATGAGCAAGTATATGGCTGTGGAAGTGGTCTTAATGTTTCTGTACTGCTTTCCTGAAGGAAGAGGTACAAACAGTCCATTTACCAGGTGGGTAGGATCTATCGCGATACGGCTGGCCTTCTTCTGGACCCTGTAGGAAAGAAACAGTATATCTTACTATAAAAGCTTAAATAAGTGCTTGATTTAGCATTAAAACAAGTAATCCAGCTTAATATAGCCTCAAATGCTTAGATAACAATGATATGGCAATATTCAGTTAGTGCTGAGCAGAAAGGAGTCAGCAACTTGGAGGTCTAAGACAAAAACAGGAAGTTGAGCATGAGAGCAGAGAGAGTAAGAAAAAGTAATTAAACCTAAATGTGCTTGCAAAGAAAAAAACACTGAAGACGAGAGTAAAAGTAAAAAAAAAAGTGATTTATTGAAAGGTATTGATCAGTCAGCCTGTCCAGAGGAATTATGGGCACACCATCATCAGTGGTTGAAGAAGGAGCATCTTCATTGGCAGGAAAAGTGGGTGTATAAACAGAGTCATAATCATGGGGATCATACTCCATGGGAGAGCTTGGGGAATAAGCCTCTGGAGAGGGTCTAGAATACTCGGGAGACTGGAGTGGAAGACAGGGGACACTGGAGGAGACACTGGCCGTGGAGAAAAACACCAATAGCACACCTGAGTAGACTGGTCTTGGGTCTCAGATACAGTTTGAGTAGATTGATCTCGGGTAGTAATTGGACATTATTCATATGTCCATATAAGTCATATGTAAATTACAAAGAGGTGGCGTCTAGAGACTCCAGAGAGTATTAAAGAAGGGGTTTTCTTAGGGGATTTTGCCTAATTCTGATGTGTTGTTGATGGGATCAGACCTTTGAGACCAGCTGCTCTCTCAGAATTGTTTTGTGATTATCTGCAACTTGGAATAAACTCTGTACCTTTCCTCATTATGCTGTGTTGAGATCTTAATTTGTTTAAGTAATTAAGTAAAAATATATATATATATTTGTATATATATATATATATATATGTGTGTGTGTGTGTGTGTGTGTGTGTGTGTGTGTGTACCGCTTGAAGAGTGGGTCAACAGTTCTCTTGCTTACCAGTGCAGGAATGAATGAATGTGCTACTTGTACATTTACATTTATGGCATTTTAGTAGACGTCCTTATCCAGAGCGACTTACGTTTTTTATTTAATTTATTCCACTGAGCAGATGGAGCTTAAAGGCCTTGCTGAAGGGCCAAACAGTGGCAGATTGGTGGGACTGGGGCTTGAACCCCTGACCTTTGGATCAGTAATCCAGAGCTTTAACTTATGAGCCACCACTGGCCCCTTGTATATACATTTTTTTTTGTACATTTTTTTCCATTTTGTTTTTTTCATGTTTTCTTTTAAAAGATTTTTTTAAGTATGCATCATTGGTTTTATAGGCATTTCATTCCTGTGAGGACATTGTAAGGTATCAGTGAAATTCATATTTCTTTGTCAAAGAGTTGAGCATGTGAAAATGTCAGCGTTTATTTTTGCTGTTGGACGCAGATGACTTTAGCAGGTGTAGTGGTTTATATTGAGTTTCAGTGCAGGACAGTAAAAACACTCACTTTGCCACATTGGTGGCTGGCTTTAGGAGGAAACTGTAGAAGTCTCTTGAAATATAAAATGATTCACATTTTATGACAGTCTCTCACTTCGGCTCATGTCTCAAATTATTTAACAGAGTACAGCTCCACTTGTCCGTGATTAAATTAACACAGCAGGGAGGTTACTCGATCAGGGATGCAAAGATCTAAATAAATAAAAGAATCTGTTCTTTATCCAGGCCGTTTGCTTTACTCCCACCTCTGATGGAGTGGATGCGTGTCGCAATGGTTCATGCCGAGCATCGGCGAAGTCTCTTAGTAGACAGTGATGATGTGAGACAGACAGCCAGGCTGCTCCTGCCCGGACTGGACTGCGAACCCAGACAACTTAAGTATGGAAAATTCTTCACAGTCTGCTAAATGTTCTTTTTCCTCTTTTTCATATGATTAACCACATGACATTTGCATTTTCTCAGACCAGAGTGTTGTTTCACCTCCTTTAAGAGATTGGACTCAAAGTCTGCATTGGACAAGTTCAACCTGGACCTGGGTTTTCGCATGCTTAACTGTGGACGCACAGATCTTATTGGTCAGGCTATCCAGCTGTTAGGTCCTGATGAAGTAGACACTATGGATGATCAGGTTGGAATTATTTCTGCATGAATAGTTATTCTCCTACCTCCCTCTTAAACCATCCTTTCATGTCCAAGATCCTGAAAAATGTAAACAGAAGTCTTACTTATCCCACTCATTTGCTGAACCGCTTAATTCTACTAGGTTTGTGTCTATCTCAGCCAACATTGGGTGAAGGCAGGGTACACCCTGAACAGCTTACCGGACAATTTCACACTCACACTTAGCGGCAATTTGAAACAGCCAGTTAGCCTAATGTGCATGTCTTTGGACTGTAGAGGAAACCCGGAGTACCCTGAGAAAACCCACGCAAGCACAGGGACAACATGTAACCTCCACACAGAAATGCCAAAGCCGGAAATCGAACCCAGGACCTTTTGCTATGAGGCGGATGTGTTAACCACTACACCACCATGCCGCCCTAAACCCAAGTCTTAAATGTGGACACCAGCAGATTTACTGCACGATAAATATTAAGATATATTTTATTAATTAAATTATTAATTTTTTTTAAATATATTTGTAATTATACAGATCAGCCATAGCATTAAAAATATTGTGACCACTGACAGGTGTAGAAACATGTTTCAATCTGGCAACCCTCACACTCTTAAATAAATAATTGGCATTAGATGCCAGAATGTAGGAATAAAGCATTAATGAAACAAATAAATAAATAAATAAAGATATTCATTAATTTACTGAACCGCTTAATTTTATTAGGGTCGCGGGGAGGCTGGATCCTATCTCAGCTGACACTGGGTGAAGCCATGGTATACCCTACACAGATCTGCAGACCATTGCAGGGCAACACACCCAACCATTCACACTCACACCCAGGGGAAATTTGGAACAGCCAGTCAGCCTAAACGTGCATGTCTGTGGACCATAGGAGGAAAACGGGGTACCTGGAGGAAATCCACACAATCCACATGGGGAGAACATGTAAACTCCACATAGAAATGCTCTAGCGCAGATATCGAACCAAGGACCTTCTTGCTGTGAGGCGCACGTGCTAAAAATTATGCCACTGTGCCGCCCATTATTAATATAAAATTGATAAAATAATGTAGTTGTCATAAACATGGTATTAAAGATGAATAAAGATTACAATAACACAGTGTTTGCCCAACTGGAAGTTTGCACTTAGTGAGTATAAATCTGGATCCCTATTGAGTCTACATAAAATCTATAATCAACATTTACCTTTTATAACATTTCCCTTTTCTCTCTCTGTGTGTGTGTGTGTGTGTGTGTGTGTGTGTGTGTGTGTGTGTGTGTGTGTGTGTGTGTGTGTGTGT
>JAOUQZ010000035.1:9911028-9929473 GCA_028564935.1 Neosilurus hyrtlii
GATAGATAGATAGATAGATAGATAGATAGATAGATAGATAGATAGATAGATAGATAGATAGATAGATAGATAGAAATTATGTTGTGTAAGCCTTTTAAATGCACTTACCATATGGAGTGACTGTGGCAGAAGTCCAGTGCTGAGATGATCTGTCTGAAAAACTTTCTGGCCTCTTTGGGTGTTAATCTGCCCTTTTTTACCAGGTAGTCAAAAAGCTCACCACCTGATACGTGCTCTAGAACCAAATATCTACAAAAAAAAAAAAACAACATGTTCAGTACGCACCAATTGTTTTCATTTTGGAGCTAATACTGATCTGCAGTTTTGGTTTTAATTTAGTATTTCCTAATTCTGGGTTTTAGGGTTTATTAAGGTGTGTTGTATTTACAGCCAATCAAAACTCAGAGTCTACTTCATTCAGACTAAGTTTACTCTAACCAAGTCAAGACCAAAAGGCAGGTGTTGTTAATTGGCACAGACCTTGTGTAACGTTCAGATGTGAACATAGGTGTGTGTGTGTGTGTATGTGTGTGTTCTTATAACCCTTTCTTTGTCAGAGGTAAACACACTTTATCCTCATGTGCATATTCAAACAGAAGTGCGTGCAGCAGCATACACACGGTCACACAGCTGCACACTGCCGCACTCTGATTTATTAGTCGATTAAAGGATTTTCTCATGCGATTACCTGTCAGGGCAATTTAAATTAGGGATGAATTCATACTTGATTTGTGAGCGTAAAAATATTCTTAGGCAAACATTTTACGGAAGCTTCGGCCATCCATCTGTGTCATCAGAATATTAAGAAAACAAATTTCTTCGCAGTTTCCACGGTGACGCTTTTATCAATTATTGAAAACTGCATTAAGCCTAGCCAGTGGAGCACAAACCCAAGAAAAAGACAGAGCGCGCCCTCCACTACGATACGCGTCATGAACTCTTAGATACACACAAACACACACACACACACGAGATGCATGTACTTACAAATATTTTTTATTTTCATAGACATCGTGCAACTTCAGTACATGAGGATGTTCTATGAGCTTCAGGATCGCGATTTCCCTCTCAACCTGAAAAGAAAAGAAAACAAGGAAAACAATTTGACTGAACCAATATGGACAAGTGCACATAAATGAGCAAATATTTATATCCTGTGTATATTTTAACAAATGAACAGAACTTTAAGTGTAAAGCTCACTAAGAAAACACACATGATAATTCAACACTAATGACTGTAATGCCATGATTCTCTGTGTTTCGTGAAAAGCAAAGGCAGAGATGCAGTTCACTGATATTATCCTGTCCAGTCATGCCTAATTAGTGCTCCAGCACTCTCATTAAGAGGCTGAACATTAATCAGTGCTTGGCAAGGGATAAAATAAATAAATAAATATAAAACAACAGCAGAATGAACTATTTGGAATGAGTTTTGCATCCAGAGCTAGTGCCACGACATATAACAGCCTCCACTCACTGAGTCTGAATGTCAGCATGTCAGGGTAAATAGAAACATGTTTTAGAGCTCCTCTGAACTCTTTCTCCATTTCCATTGAAAGCTAGAAGCACACAGCCTGTCCACCTACCAAAAGGGTGGGAGGAAAGTGGAGCATTTGAGAGAAACCTTACCGAGAGAGGAAGAGATGTCAATGCTACCCGCTGCACCACAGAGCCATGGTATAAATTATTAGGTTCAAGTATTAAATCATACAATATTACTTCTTCACCTAAATAATACATTTTTTAATAAAATAAATACACTTCACCCACGATTTCCTGTACCCCTATTTCCCAGACTTCAGATTTCAAGTTCAAAATCCGGCACCAATTGTATTGCCAGACAAATGCTCAAACAAGTCCGGGATTCGATAATGGAAGTCCGAGTTGGTCATGATTTCCCTCCTGTCCGGCCCGTTCCCGTCCAAGTGGACAGATGAAAATGAAGCAGCAGAGGGGCACGAAATAATGTCAGATGAACAGATAGTGGCATCAGTGATGTGAGAGCGAAGTGAAGACAAACCAGGAACCCACATTTAAAATGAATGTGATAAAAGAATGTGCTGATTCGCTCCTTAAGTTTGTGGAAACACAATATTGTGTACTGAGTGTCGGATAAGTATTGTAAAAGTCTGGGCCTGCTGCTGAATATTGGCGATTGGTAAATCTGGTAAATATGGTAAATGTCCAAGAAAGGGTAGGGACCCTGGACATTAGTGATTGCTGGACTTTTGAGGTTCCCGAACAGCCTACCAACAACAATCCGGGAAATAGAGGGTGAAGTGTATGTGATAAAAAAACAAGAGCAGGACAGCATGGTAGTGTAGTGGTTAGCATGTCCGCCTCACAGTAAGAAGGTTCGGGGTTCAGGTTTCCTCCAGGTTCTCCGGTTTCCTCCAAAGACAATAGGCTAACTGACTGTTCCAAATTGCCCCAAGGTGTGAATGTGAGTGTGGATAGTGTGTGTGTGTGTGTGTGTGTGTGTTGGCCCTGTGATGGTCTAGTGAGCTGTTCAGGGTGGAACATTGCTCAGTGCTAGCAGACATAGTTTCCAACGTCCCCGCAACCCTAATAGGATTAAGGAATTCAACAAACCAGCGAGTGAGAAAAACAAGAGCACTCTGAGAGCTGAAACCTCTTCCAAGCCCAGCAATCACCCATATGAGCCAAAATTTTAAAAGTCCTATCTCTCGATGTCAAAGAATCCTTACCAAAATTCCTGGACCCAGAATTTAATCCGTATCATCTCCAAAACTAAAATAAAAGTAACAAACACAAAAAAGCCACAAAAAATTTACACTTTTGTTTGTTAATTAGTAAGCGGGATAATCTTAAGCATTCATTTTTTAAAAGAAGCAAAAATATAAGAAAATTTATAGCATAAAAAATGCCTTGGAAGAGCATTAACAAGAGCACTCAGAGAGCGCAAACCCCAACTGGGTCTGCTGTAATACCACATTAAAGAAAAGGTCATATCTCAAAATGTTAAAGAATTCTTTTCAAAATTCCAGGATCCATAATTTGATCGGGATTTAATCCAAAATCGAAAAAAGTGTTAGTTGTCCAACGCTTCGCCTCTGGTAGAAATATCATAAAATCCACACATAACTTTTTGCATAGTCCTACTAACAAACACACAAACAAACAACAACACAAACTGAGGCCAATACATATCATAATAAGACAACACTATTATGGAAAACATTACTCCAAACTTTTCACGCTTAGAAGAAACGATCTAAAAGCAGAAATACGAGAGATTTGTGGGTATTATGTATGTCTGTCTAATATTCACAGCTGGAACTACTACAAGTATGTTCACTTTATCTGTATCTTTCACAACAAGCTGAACCTGATCCTGGAAAATCCACATCCCGCTGTTTTGATTACCAGATATGATTGCAATTAATTATCAGCGGGAATATGCGGCCAGTCAGGATAATCCAGTGCTAATGAAAATGACCGGATGGGATCTGATGCTGTATCAGTCTTATTACTGAACACCTGCTCAGAGTCGCACAGCAGAAGCAGCATTACAGCAAGCGTCCAGCACTTCATCAGCGTTTGTCAAATTTTATTTTAAGTGGTTGTAAAAATCATGGATGTTAAAAGAACTCCCAAAACTGAGTCAAAAACCAGAACTTATTTACACTTCATTATCTAATTACTTAACCACAACAGCAGCAGACCACTCAAAACCCACTTACACTCGACCCTCAATTCTACGGACCCTGGTTTAACGGATATCGGAAGCTGCGGACAAAGTCTGGAGTAGCCAAATTGTCCAGGGGGGCTTGAAGGTCGTCAAGAGCAGATGTGAGTTAGTTGAAAAGGGCGGACGTTAGTTGGCGTTCGCATTAGTGCGCCAGATTGTTTACCGCAGTCAGTCGAACAGACACGTTTTACCTTGTTATTTCACACGTTTTTTTTGTGGTGGATTTACATTGGATTTACATTTACATTGGATTTACATTTACATTGGATGATGTGGTTGTATATACATACGTAACATTTTCCCCCTATTTTTCTGTAATTAAACTGTTGTTACCCACTTCCAAACCATTTTTGGAAGTCATGGAAATGACATCCCCTTGTCCGTTAGATTGGGGGTCAAGTATACTCACTCATTTGCTGAACTGCTTAATCCTATAAGGGTTGCAGGGAGGCTGGAGCCTATTTCAGCCGACAGTGGGTGAAGGCAGGGTGCACCCTGAATAGCCCACCAGACAATCACAGAGGCAACACACATACAACCGTCCTCACTCACATCTGGGGCAATTTGGACTAGCCAATTAGCCTAAAGTCTTTGGACTGTTGGAGAAAACGAGAGTACCTGGAGGAAACCCTCGCACAGGAAGAACATGCAAACTCCACACAGAAATGCCCTCGTGAGTCCAGGACTCGAGCCCAGGACTTTCTTGCAGTGAGGCAGACATGCTAACCACTATGCCACCATGCCGCCTGACCCCAAAACCATGTACTTAAAAATATCTACTATAACATATACTGGAGACTGGGAAAATATGGCTGCTGATAAAATCTTTGTTAAGTTCTTATGATTCCAGTTTTTTCCACACTGCATAGAGAACATCTGCTTTCAAGTAAAACAATTCATTCTTTTTTTGTTGTTGTTAGTTCATCGTTTAAGTTGTTTAATTTCAGTGTAAAAACAATGTAATGCTAAAAAGATGAGTTGCACAAACACAAGCAAATTCCACAGCATGTGCTAAGCTGGAACTGTAAAAGTCTAGAGAAGCCAATCGTCTCCCCTACAGCAGCTGCTTCTCACGTCAGTGCTCTCGACAGGATGCGGTGATAAGACTGCCGGTTCAGGTAACTGGGGTTCATATCAGTGTCTGAACAAAGAATGTGCATCTACCTGACATGCCAGTTTATCAAACACAGTGAAAGGGCTTATTCCAGCCACACAGATGTACAGGCAAAATGTACATGATTCAATCTTATAAGTACAAGCAATGCATTAACATAACCAGCTAAAATAGTCAAATCTAATTCCTAAAGTCCTACGTAGGGTCGCAGGGAGGCTGGCACCCATCTCAGACAACTCTTGGCAAAGGCCGGGTACACCCTGAACAGCTCGCCAGGCCATTGCAGGGCCAATGCATATATAACCCTTCACACTCACTCTCAAACCTAGGGGCGATTTGGAACAGCCAATTAGCCTACTATGCATGTTTTTGGTCTGTGGGAGGAAAACAAATGTACGCAGAGGAAACCCACGCAAGCAAGGGGAGAAGATGCAAACCCCACTCAGAAATGCCCGAGTCCAGGAATCAAACCCAGTCCTTCTTGCGGTGAGATGGACATGCTAACTACTGCGCCACTGTGCCTCCATGTTGCTATCATTATTATTATTAAAATAATTTATCTTTTTACCTATTTTGTCAGTGCACTTGAAAGCTGATAAAACAACAAAGAACTTAATTTGCAACGGCTCTTCAATTAAAGTCCAATGAAAGCAACTTATTATGTTTCTAGATTCTATGCTGTTTATATTAGGCTAAACGCTTAAGAAAAACAATGAGCAAACTTTGAAATAAATACAGAAGATATAAAATCTGTACATTTTAAACTCTAGAAGAATCTGGCAGCATGATGATGTAGTGGGTAGCATGTCCGCCTCACAGCAAAAAGGTCCTGGGTTCGAGGCCTGTGCTCGGCGTTTCTGTGTGGAGTTTGCGTGCTCTCTCCATGCTTGCATGGGTTTCCTCCAGCAAATTCAGCTTCCCCCCTTCGTTTAAAGACATGCATGATTAGGCTAACTGGCTGTTCCAAATTGACTCCAGGTGTGTAGGAATGGTTGTGTATGGCCTTGTTAAGGGTGTACCTAAACTGCCTTTGCCTAGTGTCAGCTGAGATAGGCGCCAGTCTCCCTACGGCACTAATAGGATTAAGTGGTTCAGAAAATGAGTGTATAAGAATCTAGGAATTGACTAAATTGGACAGTTGTAGGAGATAAAATGGTTGATTCAAGAACTAAGAGCACACAGTGTGCAGGCTCATGCTCGTGCCCATCAACAGAGCCTTCTTTTATCTCAGGCCTTTTTTGGAGAATGCTTTGGCTGTAACAGCATCTATGTTTTTGTTTTGTTTGTTTGTTTTTTTACTGAAAATTACCCGGGAGTGGAACTGGAAAACTCATGGCATGGAATGAACTCTTTCAGAGTGGTAATGGGGAAATTGACTATGCTAAAGAGCATGCAGCATTTAGTTTTAAAAGACAACAAAATCTGCAGGTGGGATTGTTTCTAACTTCTCTAGTTTTTTAATTGGTTATAAAGCAATCATTTTTAGAAAGAAGCAAAAAATTTAAGAAAATTTCACATAAACAAGCACAAATATTGAGGTTCTATGTCTAGGAACAGAATTAACAACGGTGCTCGGAGAGCACAAACCTCCATCTCTGCGAAAAAATCACAGACAAATAATGGCATACCCTATTGGACCTGCTGTAGTACCACACCTCAAAAAAAGTCTTACAGTGTTAAAAAATCCTTTAAAAAATCTGGATCCAGAATTGAATCCAGATCATAATGTGGTCTTCTTTGCCCAAATCCCCACCTCTGGTAGAAATTTCATGAAAATCTATATGTAACATTTTGTTTAATCCATGCTAACAAACATAAAAACAAACAAACACACAAGCTGTGGGTAAAATATAACCTCCATGGTAAAGGTAATCATCTTGTTTTGATTTATTGCAACCTTATAATAAAAAATAGCAAATGGATTGCACTAGATTTAAGAGATGTTTTCTTGATAAAGTGTCATTTTCTCATGGTTTATTTTAAAAAATAATGTTCTAATGTTAAACATTAAGTTTATTTACTGAGAACAGGTAAAAAAGTAGTTAAAAGTAACAATTAACGATAAGAACAAAACAAACATACAAACAACTAAATAAATTGGTTGCTTCCTAATTTTATAAGATCCAAAAAAATAATACCATGACATCAGCCTTATACACTGACCTGCTTTCAAAATTTCATCATCAGAAATTAAAACCTGCTATTACTCAACTATTTCTAACACTGCAATCCACACAGCCATGACTACATCCCTTAACAAATATACACACAAACAACAAGCTCACAAATACAGCCCAAACCACGACATTCTCACTGATACACACACACACACACACACACACACACACACACACACACACACACACACACAAACCTACAATCATCTCCACAAAGCAATATCAACCAAGTCGGCAAAGCGAGTGACAGACTGAAAGGAAATTGTCATTTTATTACCATCAAAGCTTCAATTTTTCAAAGGTCTGTCACCCAGACCTCTGTGACATAGCAAGAAAATTACTAAATAAATAATGAATCGTTTCCTTTTTTAATCTCAGCTTGACTTGCTGCTATATCAAACACCCAGTCATGGCAAATTCCTCCCTGCATTCGTCTCCCTGCCTTCACTTCTTCTTCCTTAGGAAAACAGAGAGAGACAGCTAGAGCGTGTGACGTATACATGCTCAGTCACGATCATCTCTGTTCTTTTGTCTGATTCGAACAGCATCGTGGAGTATTCTCTACATTCTGACAAAGAAAATTAAAGTCACTCGAAAGGGTAGAAGATATGCTTTTTGGTGAATAAGCAGGCGGCGCGGTGGTTAGCACGTCCACCTCACAGCAAGAAGGCCTGGGTTTGATTCCCACAGTCCAAAAACATGCTGTTTAGGGTGTACCCCTCCCTTGCCCAGAGTCGGCTGAGATGGGCACCAGCCTCCCCGCGACCCTAATTAGGATTAAGCGTCTTAGAAAATTAATGAATGAATGAATGAATGGTGATTAAACATTGTTGGGAACTAAATTAAATACTCAATCTGTTTAAAAAGAAAGAAGGCATGCATCAAAGTATTGCTAGATAACATGATAATTGTATGATAATCTCCACTAGATAGAGAACTAGATTAATGAAATCCTGTATTTGTTCAAGAAAAATCTGGACTTCGGCTTGGAAATTCTTTCATTTCCAATGTTCCAGATTACTGTTTCTTGTTCAAATAATCCCTACATGTGCTTTATATGTTGTACATACATACTGCTGTGAATGAACAGTGTATTAGTATAAATAATAAAAATCTTATGACCAATCAGACTAAAGAATCCAGTAGCACTGTGGTATATTTAATAAGTCAGTGATTTCTACAGTCAAACTTTGTAATGTTCTGACCAGTAAGTATTTGTGCTTAATTATGTTTAACATAAAAACTCAATCTAATCATTAGGAAAACAAAACGAAAGGGTTAATACTACCCTGATTCTGACTAGACATACAGAATAATGGATTAGACTGGTCCTAATTTCTGGAGTACCACTTGCTTAGTGCTCGGAATGAATTCTGCCTCGATAGTATGTGGTGTTTTACAGTATAATAATTAAATGTAATGTGTGAGCTTACAACAAAACCAGGGGTGTCGTGCTCATTTTCCCTGAGAGCCGCATCACTAAAGTTTTAGGTCATCAAGGGCGGAATATATAAAGGTATATGTCCTCTTTTCCTTTTATACACATTACTTTTCTAACGACATTTGACAGCAACAAGCTAGCTTGTAATTTATGACAAACTGTTCACTTAAAATAGGCTACCGCCACCTAGTGGAAGGATGATGAACTAGGCCACGTTACATGACTAGGCCACATTACATGAGTTGGCCCTCAGGCCTTGATTTTGACACCTATGATAACAAGCACAATTATTCTCTTCTATCACTTGTACACAATGCTCTGGCCACCAGAACACACACACAAACACACACACACACACACACACACACACACAAAATTAAACATTAGAGTTGCCTCGCCTCTGTTTGTTATACAAAGAGGTGTGAAACAGCTCTCTGCTTTCTTCTTATTATACCAGAGTGGAAGTGTTCACCTCGATGCCCTTTCTCATTGGCTTAGCATGTTTAATCATTATCACTAGTGCAATAGCGCCTTGCAAAAGTGATTATCGAGTGATTCATTTCCCTTGAGAACTGGGTTTCAGACTCCTAAAGCCAGAGTTTACCATCAAATTACAAGGTCAAATGACTGCAAGGCACTCACTGGAACACTACTGGAAGTAATTTGATTTGAACTGATGACATGCATGAGCTGCATTTCGGATATTCCATTTCTGTGCCTGCTTGAACTGCGGAAAAAGAACAATGAATTGCTAATTCAAGATATTGAGAGAGAGAACCTGAGTGTGTGTGTCTGTGTGTGTGTATGTGTGCGTGAGCACGCACGCATGTGTGCGTATTTGGTAGTCACTTCGCCAGTGCTCTTTCTTCTTTCTTCCTAATAAGTAACCCATTCCCCAGGCTCTTTGTGTAGGTCGTTACACAATACATGTAAACATGATGTATGATAAACAGATTTACCACCATAATACTTAAGTGCTATGGCTAAGAGTGGCTTTTGTAATGACGGTCACTGGAATAAGGGAGGGTGAAGAAAACATTATAGGATGGTAAGAGAAGACTTCTTCTTGCTTAGTTTACCTATTATTGAATTCGACCAGATTAAAAAATCCAGTTGTTTTTTGTTTTCATTTAGAGAGAAATGAGATGACTGTCAAAGCCTAAAAGCTTTTAACGTTAAATGTAGGTAAAGTGACTGAAGCTATACAATACACCCCTAGATGACCAGCCTTTTACATGTACATTTAACATGTATTAATCTCTGAAACTCTGAACATCTGTCTATTGAACACCAGCCCTGCCATTCCAAAAATCTTTAGAAAATATATTTCAATCAGAACTAAAGAGTAGGCTGCATTGCCATCAGCATGTTTTTGCACTGTGATGGCTTGGCGAGCTGTCCAGGGTCTGCTCTGCCCTTGCCCAGAGTTGGCTGAGATGGGCACCAGCCTCCCTGCGACCCTAATTATGATTAAGCGCTTCAGAAAATGAATGAAAAAATGAATCAGAACTAAACCAATCTCAAAGTCACAATCACAGCATCTAACAAGGAATCGTGTTGTGTGGTTTTATGTTGTCTTAAATCTTAGATGCAGCGCTAATTTCTGGGTGTGGGCACTGATGAGAAACCAGGAATTTTTTTTTATCCAACCTTAGCTAGAATAAGTCTCAGGTAGTCAAGAGTGAGAGTTCAACAGCAAAAATGTAAGGCTATTACTTGTCAACTTTAGCCAAACCTTTCAAAATATAACATAATGACTAATTTTAGCATAACAGCTAGCTGTTTTAGGACTAAAGGGTTGAAATGAAAACAGAAGCTATGCTAGAACTGCTAATTCAAATCTGTATTACACACAGAAAACTGCACATATAGCTTACATTTAGGCAAATTTGGATATATAGATGAAACATTGGAGGATACACAAACATGTCTTCCTAAATTTTTTACATTTTAGACAATGTTTTTCCCTGAAATCACAAATTGAGCTCTAACATAAATCTTCATTAATTTCATTGAATTTTTCGAACTGCTTTATCTTTAATTAGGGTCACGAAAAGGCTGCAGCCCATCCCAGTCGACTCTGGGTGAAAGCAGGGTACACCTAAAGCAGATCATCGAACCATCGCAGGTCCAACAGACACGCACAACCATTCACACCTAGGGGCGCTTTGGAACAGCGACTTAGCCTAATGTACATGCCCTTGGACTGTAGGAGGAAACCAGAATCCTCAGAGGAAACCCATACAAGTAAAGGGAGACCACGTAAACTACACATAGAAAGGCCCTTGCTGGACACTGGGTTGGAACCTAGGACCTTTCTGCTAAAGTGCTGACCACAATGCCACTGAGCCGCCCATATAGCCTCATGGCTTTTTGTTATACAGAAAATGTCTCTGTTTTAAGTGAAATAAGTAAATTTAGCACTGTGTAATCAATTTGTCCCCAAAGCCAATCTACACATTTAATACTACAGAAATCAATTCCGCTGTCCAGTGTCCATGTAAACTCAACTGGAACTTATTCCAATTTCGCAATCCATCCAGCCATCCAATTTTTTGTTTTCTTACATCACGGACTCCCCTGCTTTGTCATGTGTTTCACTGTACCCAAAGATACCAAAGGAAACATAAATAAGCAAGAAGGCGGTGCAATGGTCCTCCTCCTTTAATAAGCATGGAGCCTGTTCTGCTCTTGCAATGCTCCTGGGAGCCATGGTGGCTTTGTAGCTAATTAACTCAAACACATGTGCAAACAGACACTTGTGCATTGCAGGGTTGGTTGGGGTTAAACCAGCAGACCTCAGCATATCGCTGAGAGCGCTACTGCAGCTTAACTAATACCTCCTGAGACATCCGTTACAATGTACATCCCCATCAGTGGAGATTAAACACTGTTCCTCCCCCCCTAACAATTGCCCAATTCATCTCAGTGGCAAGCTAACAGCTGTGTCTAAAAATCATACATGATCAGGTGGTCTAAGGGCTTCTAGTGACAGTGCAACAAATGACTGCATTACTGCGATCCTGCAGACTGATCTGTACCAACAGAAAACACGCAAAGTTCTTTTAATGATATGGATTTTTTAACTGTCAAAACGATATACTGCACATGTTGTTAAGCTGGTTGAATGAAATTGCAAAATTTTTATTTCCTATACTGCATTAAAGCTGTAATGATGCAGACATTTATGGATTAATGGGTCTCTCAGGATAAATATGAGCTTTGATTACTATTAGCACATACATCAACAAGATCTAGTAAACTGGTGATGCTGAGATAATTTATCGAGTCATCGGTTTGTACAAGCCAAACATCCAAGGTTCAATCCTGTCAGTCTCGCTCCATCCTCATGTCTGGGCCTGGCAGATAACTGCATCTTTCATTGATGTGAAAGGGAGAGAAAGGGGAAGGGGAAATTGAGAGAAGGGGGAAGGTTGGGGTACTGGTTGCTATAGTATACCTGCACAATTTAAAAATAGACTGTCATACCACTGGTTGGGAAACCTGTTCTGAACTCCGTTAGGGCATTGTATAAGTGTGTAACATGCAGGCGAATGAGGCAAAACACAAGTGCAGGTACTCGGAATGAGCATCAAGGGTAAAATCACAGGAATCCACATATGATTTAGAGATAAAGAATGTAGAGCTGAAGTATGATCAACAACAACACCACAACCAAGACTCAAAAGTGGAATACATAAAGCCTTGGTGTCATATAGCCAGAATGACTTCCGGGGACTTGCATACGTGAGAGCAAGGGAGCTATCTTGGAGAGTGTAGCCACCTGCCATTCATGGAAAGTTTGGTTCTGTTGAAATTAACCGTGGGGCTAACACTGAATCAATTCAACAGTTGCAACCATGAATGTATCCGTAGGAAATAAATGGCTTACCGTATGTAGACCATAAAATTCCCTGAAGGTAAAAATGTACATGGAACTACAAGTGCCACATATGCATCACAGTTGCTGCTGGTAGATATCATGGATACAGCATATGCAATGCAAGTGCATATTTCCTCCAGACATATTTTTGCATGAGACCACCTCCAATATCCACTGAAATGATCACAGAATGGCCACGGCAATCCAGCCATGGGTCTAACATATTAACTGGCTATGTAAAACCTATGCTTATGAAACAAGGTTCTGGGGAAAACAAGGCTGAGAAAAATATGACAGAATTGACAAGAATTTCCTTTGGGAATGACACACTGGGGCATTTAGTGGACTATCAAGGGATAACACTAAACAGGAGAACACAATAGAACAAACCAGTGAGAGGAAAAGGGAGGGAAAAGGACCAAAAAAACCCACAGCAAATCAAACAGAAGTATACAGAAAAATACTGAACAGAAGTGCAAGCTGTACTTGGAGCACTGGGAACTAAACCCTCCCATCTCTTCCATTAAGTCTCATTCTTACAGAGACACTGTAATTTTATTCTACACCACTGCCCCAGCTCAGCATTTCTATTTGGAGTTTGTATGTTCTCCCTGTGCTTGTGTGGGTTTCCTTTGGGTACTCCGGTTTCCTCCCACAGTCCAAAAGACATGCACATTATGCTAACTGGCTGTTCCAAATTGCTCGTTGGTGTGATTGTGAATGGTTGTGTGTGTTGTCCTTACCATGGTCTGCAAAACTGTTCACGGTGTGCTCCACCTTTGCCCCATGTCAGCTAAAGTTCCCTGTGACCTTAATAGGATGAACCTTTGCAGCAAATGAGTGACTTATGAGTGAGAATCTTTACTAAGGGCAAATGAACAAAACCTGTCCTGGATATTTCTGACAAAATGTTTAAATTTCTCTTTAGAATTGTTTCAGGAAACCTGTTTTAGGAAAGACTTATTAGCTTGGTTGTAAAACAAGAAAAATGGAATACAAAACCAAAGCCATATGAGGGGACTTGTATTTAAAATCTTTATGCTTTGCTGCTCTGAGATATGAAACCACTACTGTACACATGACCTCTATACACAATGTAAAGTTACTGAGCTGATCTCCTCTGCAGACTGTGCTTCTTCCACATCAATGTCAAGACAAATGATGGAGGAATATCATGAATATAAATGAATACTTGGCAATTTACATAAGAATATTACATTAACATAATTGTGTTAATATTTTGTTTTCAGTAAGAGGCTACACCAGAAGACACAATTGCCTTTTTTAGCAATTAACCAATAAAAACTAGTGCTTTAAAAATAGATGAATTTCAGTACATAAAGACAAGCAAGTAATGAGGCCATGCTGAGGTGAATCAAAGACTCTCAATCCTTGTTTTGTCAGGTTAATTTGTAATTTATAATATTTAGCACCACAGGTCTGATTTGATTTCCAAAGTACTTGGACAATAAGGCCTATCAAAGTACCGCAAACTTTAGGTATATATATATATATATATATATATATATATATATATATATATTCACATTTTTAGCTGTTACCAGTTTCTAGTTTGTCCATCTAACAAAACCCTTAAAGTGGAATTAAACCCAAACTTAATGAAACCTGATATGCATAGTTTATGTCTGTTCCTATCAAGAAGTGATTTGTTTCATAAATCCATTTTCTTGGGAAAAAATAAAAACAAGTAATAAATTATTTTATGGGGGGTACAAATGTACTGCAAAAAGTGGGATGTACCAAACGTGAAAGAAACAATAAACATGCAAATGTTTTGCATTAGAAAGCATCGAGACATATACCATTCATTCCTGTAAATGATCAGACACTTGTCTGATGTATAAAAAATTTATGTAGTATAATGTGCAGATGTGCCACGTTTTATTTCATTCAGAAGCTCACAAGTTTATATATGATTTGTTAGTTTAATACCAGTATACTATTATTTTTGCTGCTATCTTTCCTTACATAAACTGTACACTTCCTTTTGTCGTGATTATGCCAACTGGCCACCATTTCAAATGAAAAAAAGGATAATCTAACAAACTATCAAATGGATTTTAACAGATTTCAACTTCAAAAATATAAGTAAAAAAACCCTCATGATGAAAATATACATAATGCAGCATGGAAGTTTGGAAGGATTTCCTATCATTTTACTTTAAAGATTCGTCCTAGAAACTTAACTGCTTGTTAAGCTATGATGTAATGATCATATTTCCAAGGCCAAGCTTAGTCTTTTCAACATGTTGCAGAGCTGTGTAGCTCATTGTTTGAACATTTGAGTCCAATAACTATGCAGTTGTCATGTAGGAAAAGGTTTAGTTACACGTACTGCTAATAAAATGAAATAACTCACCAAAGAAAAAAACAAAAAAAAAAAACAACTATGAAAATTAAGAAAGGTGACTAGGTGGGAAAAAGAGAGGGGATCTTTAATTGGTCTGGGGAGAAACCATGGTTATCAGGGATTGGTCATACACAGAACCATAATTATCACTGACTTGTCAGTGATTGTTAATCCATGGACATTGGTCTTCAGCGATTGGTTACAAGTACAAGTCAGACATTACACTGCGAGTCATTCAAGGCTGATTTCCAAACTTGTATACCAGTGGCTATGATGTGAGCTGAAGAGACATATCTTATTCAATACAATCACTAATGTGTGCTAAAAAAAATCACTAGATTTTTTGCTACACTTTTTTTAACAAAAGTCATTAAAGGTCAAATAATTCTACTGACAAAGTTTTTAAGTTGGCAACCGTGAAGTTTGCGTTTGGCCCGAGAAATGGGTAACCACGTCAAACTTAACAAATGGATAACCTAAGGTGTTGTTTTCAGACAGTGTTCCAGATAGAACAAGTTTGAAAGCTGAAAATCTTATGTTCTTAAAACCTATGCGGAACCCTGCCGAATACCCTAGTTTAAGACGGTGTGATTACGTAAAATTATCTTTCATACAGATTAAATAATTCTAGTTCATTAAATCATGTTATATTTGATAATTTTATAATTTTAATAAAGTAAAAAATGTTTGTGTTTTTCAAAAAAATGTGGAAAACACCTGAGTTCAGCTGAAGCAAGCAAGCTCAAGTGTGAAAACAAACAACGTGCGAATCACACAGGGGTAAATCGGGAGAAAATACAAGCAAGAGGGAGAAAACAAAAAGGCAAACAACTAGTTACTTATTTATTTGCTGCAGCTATTTGTGTTACTTTCTTGTACCAATCCAATATATTTTTAAAGGATGGCAAAACAATATTAATAATAAATCAATAAGGCATTCGGTCTCCTCCGCTGACCATAGCAACATTAATCCCACTATCATAGAGACCTTCCCTACACAATTTGGAACACACCAGCGTTCTGTTTTCACACATCAGCACTTATCAGGTGCTAAGAAAACAAACAAACAAACAAAAAAACGGCTTTCCCCACTTATCCCTAGGACAAGTCACCCTGAGTGGAGGGATTTAAAAAAAAACTTTTTTCTCTCATAAACACAAAGAAAGTGTAAATGATACAGGGGTAAGTCAGGGCAAAATCAGAGCAAAAGTAACAAAACTAAACAAACATCTAGTAAATAATGTATTTGCCGTAGCTATTTCTGTACAATGATAGAGTATAAGAGCTGCAATGAGAAGAAAAAAGTTTGTTTTTGAGAATAAAGTCATTAAAATGTGAGAATAATGTCACAATATTCCTTAAAGGTATATCATAATGTTACAAAAAATTGTCAACAGTTTACTTTATCACCTCAACTTTAAATGTTTATTTAATGAATATGGTTTTGCCATTTGAGCAGCCACAGCTAACATTACAACTTTATTCTTATAGCATTACGACTGAAATCATGTAATATTATAATTTTCTTTCATTATGAGAATAAAGCTGTAATTTGACTTGTTTCTTGTAACTTTATGACTTTTAATTCTCGCAATATTAGCTTACAACTTTATTTTCATAATGTTACGACTGTATTCTCGAACTAAAATTACTTCATTTTCCAAATAGTTTTTCCCCCCTTGATGTGGCCCTAGTATTCCATTATAGTGTCCTTCTTTGTACCAATCCAATACTTGTTAAAGGATGCCACATCTAACAGGAGGAACTGGACACCAAGTCCTCCCCTACCATGTGTAGGCCTTCCAGGTTATAATTTATATGTTTTATATAAAATGTATTTTGAATAGAAAATAAACTATTTAAGATAAAGACAATTTCACTGGACATTTGAGTTTTCCCTGACCTTGTCCTTGTTTAAATTAATTTCAAAAAAATCAAATCATTTTCTCTACTGCATAAAATGATAATTCCATATAAATCTGAAAAACAGACACCCATTATTAAGATTTCAGACTAAAGGGAATCTCAGTCAGGTGCACAGATAACCTGAAAACATAATGCCTTTCTCAATTATCACCAACTTATAGGCCAAAACCATGATGAACTGAAATACCACACAAATCATCCATGTACCCTTCTGCATGCTTTACGTATAGTAAAGTCCCTTAATCCCTTCCACCAGGGGAGTTTAGACGCGCACCCCCACCTGCATGGTAATCGATGGTTAAACAGCTTTGCACTGGTCAGTCATTCACTCAGCACAGTGTTTTGTGATCAATAGCAAATCTAATGCTCTCCAAGTCTCTTTCTTCAGTTCTATTCTAACACATTTATGCCTTTATAGAATATGCAGTGTGGCGTTGCATTGCCCCCTCTTTTATGGTCTGTAACCCACTGTGACTGCACAACATCCAGCACTTTATGAAACTTTAACAGTGAGCTGTCAATATGCCTCCAACTAACGGAAGTTGGCTGGTTGGTGTATTGAGTTTTGAGAGTCTGGATTTATTAATCATATAAAAAAGAATCTGGTTAGCTACAGTGATAAGGTAATACACTCTTTGCAATGGGTGTAACTTTTTCTGAACTTTCCAAAGCCAAAGTTAAAAGAAATCTCTGAGCACAGCACTTTTCTTAAGAATACAGAGATGAAACCTCGACCGTCCTGAAATTCGAATTCACAACCTTAATCACTGAGTTACCACTACACTGTTCTAAAGCGGAACCGTTCTTTTAGTTATGTACATTTTCCCGCCATCATACTAAGGCCAAATTTGTTTTAAGTTTTCTCAAGCCAAAAATGAATAGTGAACCTTTCACCTTCACATTCTGTCAGGGCCTGGGTGCCATCATAATCATGGCTCCCAGACATCCATGACAAATCGATCCAGCTGTCATGGTCAGGCTTCAGTAGACATGTTCTACAGTTATAAATCTCAGCTAATGGACCTTTTCTGGACTCGTCTCATCTCCATTCTGGTATAACAACAGTGATCGACAAGATGGGAAGGTCACGGTTGACTCCAGGGACCAAATAAAAAAGGTAGCGCAGTGACTTTATCATTGGCTTCCTGACTCCTTGCGGCCAACCCCGCCTGATAAAATCATCCATCGAAGCGAGCAGAAACGACATCCACCAGGGGAGAGTCAGTTACAAGCTCTTGTACTAAACAAACAAAAAGCTTGAACTTGAAAAACTCATATTTCAAACACCACATTCTTGTGTTTATGTTAAGACTATATATTTTTCTCTTTATGTGAAATGAAGGAATTATCAAGGTCAGGGAAGTCCTGGAGAAAATAAACCACCCTAGAGAAAAAAATTGTTGCTGGTTAAAAAGAGTAAATAATATTTATCCACTATACACTACATGGGAAGAGTGTAATCTGATTGGTTTGCGATCCTGTAGCAGTAAACAATTATGCACCAAAGTTGAGGTGGATGTTGCTGAAATAGTCCCTGAGACAGAACTTTGGGACATGCACCAAAACTCAGGCCCATAATTGTTTTAGTATATACCTCACAGCAGCATAAACAGTAAATGAAATTAAGATTTTAATTGTTTATTTTTGCATATTTTAACCATGGCAGTGCTGTGTAATGGTGGGTTTTTAAGCCCATTCAAAGTTTTAGTACCGTGTTTCCCCTATAATAAGACACTGTCTTATTTTTTTTTTTCGGTTCAAAAAACACCACAGGGCTTATTTTCGGGGTAGGTTTTATTTTAATTAACATTAACAGCAATT
>JAOUQZ010000035.1:9929573-9940670 GCA_028564935.1 Neosilurus hyrtlii
ATACTCCTCCAGTCCTGCTTTAACCCCATCATGCCCCTCAGTCCTGCTTTATAATACTTTACTTACCGTTTTTGTTCTCTTAACTTCCTCTTTTTCTGTCTCTCCTCCGCGGGGCTGCTGTAAATAGCGCTGGCGCGCGTGCATTCATAGAAAATGAGGGAAGGGTTGGGACAAAATTTGGATTTAGCTAGGTCTTATTTTCGGGGTAGGGCTTATTTTGGACTATTTTGCTAAAGTAAGGGTAGGTCTTATTATTGGGGAAACACGGTATATACTATATGGACATACAAGAAAAGCAAACTACAACAATAATTTTATGGTTAATTTTTCCTTTTTAAAGTACAATAATGATCCAGGTAACCATGAAAAAAACATGAATGTCTATCGTTTTGTTTCAGACATTATCCTCCTTTTAACCCCGAGATGCAGACTAGTCAGTTTGTGCCATTCCCATATATGATAGTATATACTAGTAGACATTAGCTACCCTGCAAACTGTCTTGCTTTAATAATAAACCGTAAAAATCTCAGGCACAATGGATATCGCTGAATAATCCCCTCGATGTTCCCTCTCAGGAACTATTCAGTAATATCCACCAAGCCTGAGATGAATAATTGTTGTGTATTCTGCTTGAAACAAAGTTAAAAATGAAATGATTAATAAAGAAAGAACTCTAACATCAGTAGAGATATCATATATTTAATAAAGATGATATCAGCGTAATGTACTGTAGTGCAATGTAGAGTAAACCCTAGAAGTACAAGACACGCCACAGTGACAAAGATTAATATTCTATTAAGGCTGCATGCTTTCCAGCCAATTTAAGTAATCCCTTGTCTTGGTTTCCTAATCAATTTGATCTGATTGGGGAATTGTTATTTCAATAAATTATCGCCATTGATTCAGGAGGTGTACAGCATTTAAATCCCATCTTAATTGAAACATGAAGTGAATCTATGGTAAGCAGGCAGAGTAATTAATTGAAGTAACATGAGTGTTAATCAAACGTGCCACCTGTTGTTGTAGCAACTGCCCAGTGTGCAAATAACTCCATTACTCTCCTTCAGTAAACAGCTTGACCATTTTCACACACAAACCTTACACCATGTGAAGCACAGAGCTCAAATTCAACTCAAAGTGATACAACGTCACTGGTGCAGCAGAGACATTTTCACACCTCGACAGAGAAGAGCACATTTAAAGGCATGCCAACAACTGATGAGGTACAAGGTCACATTTCCATCTCAATAACTTCACGGAAAAGGTTCTGAGAACAGCGTGTGAAGTGGTGTGTGTACTCGGATGGTGTCCATTTCTTGTCTGCAGATGAAATAGCTGCCTGTGGTCCTGATAGGGTAGCAGAGATAAACCCACAGCCAGACTACATTGCACTGCACACACCAGATACCAAGGGATCAAGTAGTTCTTGAGATGAAAGCAGGGCCATTGGCGATCCAATACACTGGTCCAGTCTAATGTTTTGTTCGCCCACAAACTGCAAACTAACAATGTATAGCATGCGAGCTAAATACGTTTTTTTTTTACAATGTCCCTGATCCCTTTCATCCATGCACACTAATAAATACTCACTTAATCACTCACTCACTCACTTGCCGAACACCAGATCTGAGGACTCAAACCGAAGACCTGATTGCTATGAGGAAGACATGCTAACCACTATGCCACCGTGCCGCCATACTAATAAATTATTTAGTATAAACTGAAAAAACTTGGGGGAGGAGATCCAAGGCAAGCGCCTGGTGGTCGGGCTTCTGCCCATGGAGCCCAGCCAGGCCCAGCCCAAAAAGGAGACATGACGCTGACATCAGCTAATGACGCTGGCTCTTGGAACTTGGAATGTCAACTCTCTGGCAGGGAAGGAGCCTGAGCTGGTGCGTGAGGTTGAGAGATACTGACTAGACATAGTCAGACTCACCTCGACACATAGCGTGGGCTCTGGAACCACCCATCTCTAGAGGGGCTGGACCTTATTCCATTCTGGAGTTGCTCAGGGGAAGAGACAACGAGCAAGTGTGGGCATCCTTGTTGCCCCCAGTCTCAATGCCCACATGTCCGGTTGACGAAAGGGTAGCTTCCCTCCGCCTCCGGGTGTGGGGACAGGTCCTGACTGTGGTTTGTGCTTATGCACCTAATGACAGTTTAGAGTACCCACCCTTTTTGGAGACTTTAGGGTTTATGTTAGAGATTGGCCCACTGGGAGATCCCTCATCGTCCTGAGAGACTTCAACGCCCATGTGGTTAATGACAGTGTGACCTGGAAGGGTGTGATTGGTAGGTACGGTCTCTCCAATCTGAACCTGAATGGTGTTTCATTGTTGGACTTCTGTGCTCGTCACGGTTTGTCCATCACAAACACCATGTTCGCTCTTGGCACCAAGACACCCTAGGCTTCAGTTCGATGATCAACTTTGTAGTCGGACTTGCGGCTGCATGTTCTGGACACTCAGGTAAAGAGAGCTGAACTGTCAACCGATCACCACTTGGTGGTGAGCTGGCTCCAATGGCGGGGGAGGCCACCCTCCAGACCTGGCAGCCGCCAGCATGTAGTTAGGGAACGTTTGGCAGAGTCTCTTGTCAGAAAGGCCTTTAACTCCCACCTCCAGCATAATTCAGAATCTGAATGGGCCATGTTTTGTCCCTCCATTATTGAGGCAGCAGCCCATAGCTAATTGGCTGTTCCAAATTGCCCCTAGGTGTGCGTGTGAATGGTTGTGTGTTGGCCCTGCAATAGTCTGGTGAGCTGTTGAGAGTCTACCCTACCTTTACCCAGTGTCGGGTGAGATGGGCTCCAAAGTTTTATTTGTTTTAAGGTTTTTGGTTATTCACCGGTTACTCCAGGGAAATTAACATAAAGTAACATCTGGAAAGCCTCACAGATGCCTTTATACGTGCTTAGTGGAACTGAGAAAAGAAGCACTTCCAGTTTTGAGCTGTTTTCATTATTATTATTATTATTATTATTATTATTATTATTATTATTTATTTTATAAGCACTCAAACTCTGCTGGTCACTTCACTCTCAGGTTTTCACTGAAAATGTACTGTAATGCCAATTTACTTGCTATTTCACCATTTTTCACTTATGAAAGTAACCAGATTTTAGAGATTTTATGTTGAGATATGTACAAAAATAAAGCATATTTCAGTTCAGGAATCACGACAGTTTGTAAAACTTTTTATAGCTGAAAGCAAAATTTCTCCCACTGAACCTTTACCAGATGGCACTACATTTACATAATGAGGCTATATTTGCATATTTGATTTATTTTTTTTTTTTCATAAAATAAACCTGTACTGAGAGGGTCCATAGTATGTTACGGTTAGAAGAGTTAGACAAGTGCCTGACTAAACCTTGAAGTTGTCTCACATTATAATAAACACAGTATACTTCAAATTAAAATATATTACAGTACATGAGTAAGAAAACTGGGTAGAAGTGAGGTTACCTTTAATTTTTTTTGTCAGCTAGCTAGCAGGTTGTTTCGTTTTTTATTTTTAAAAAATTTTAAAACACTGTATTAACAAAAAATTAAACACAATACTGGTACATAATCAAATAGCTCGGAAGAACCCTGTTTAATTATTTTATTAAGTATTAATTATTATTATTATTATTATTATTTTTGTTTGTTTTTTTGAAGTGATGCCCAATTTTTTACTGTGTTGTTTATACTCCTGCCTCCCAACTCCACCCAACACACACACCTGCCATTATGTGTGTATTCTACATACTGGCATTTTGTGTTTCGGTTTCCATCAATACTGTTTATGCAGCAAATAACTGAGATGAAAATAGTTTACCATTAAATCAGCAGAGTTGGTGAGACAGCCAAACACAAGGATTAGCAAAAGATGATTTAGCAAAGCATTGCTTTGTGCCTGTAGGTTGGGGAAAAAAAATTATCTCAGTGCTAATAGCCCCAGGCTGCAGGGAGCAACCCATAGCCGTTCCTTTTGTTTAGTTTTGCTTCAGTATCATGGAGAGAGGAGGAGCTTTCTTCTCTGAGAGACAACAGTCTGCCCACTGAGCAGGGGAGAAGATGCACGGTCTGTAATCATTTATCAGAGAGGAGAGAAACGGAGAGGAGAGAATGATAGTGGTGTCATCACAGAGTGGAGATAACACGATTAGCTTCGGCTGTGATTCATCAGGCACTCGGTTACTGTTCTTCCTGCTGTGGCGCAGCACCAACCTCTTCTTCTTTTATTACTTTCTTCCGCTGTGCTCACTTCCACTCCTTTCTCTAATATCTTTATTTGCTTCACTCTCACAGACCAGGAGTGTGGGATGGAAAACTAATTCCACTCCAAAAACAGGGGTGGGGAGGATATCCTATAATCACACGATTTTGCATAGACATTTTAAGCAAAAGAAGAGCCCTTAAAGGAACGAAACATACCACACACTCTAAAAACGAATGCTATTGTTTATTTATTTATTTTTTGTTTCCTCACCGGTACACAAAGATCCTTTTGTGGTTTTTAAAAGCCCTCTGCTGTCTGTGATGTAAACTGTAATAACAACACTGACAAGCTTTCTCCTTCCCCACAGTCACGTTTACTTTGAAATAAAAGCAAAATATAGAAACAGCAATGCTCCCGCTGTTCCTTTTTTACGCATTAATTTATTTGTTTGTTGTACAAAGTAGCAGAATAAAAACGAAATGGTTGGTCCATCAGTTTTCAGTGAGTCATGACAAGGTGTTCCATTCCAGAAATGAGCATGAATGTGTTTTGGGCTGTCGTTTCACAACACTGGCTTAAGATAACCTCACTGACTGACAAAATCACGTTTAATGAATAATCGTTTTAGATGCCCAACAACACTGCCATTTAATTTTTAAGGTAATGCTTTGATGATCACAGACCTAGAAGTACTTTAAAAAATACTGAATGCATCTGTACAATCAAATTTTCTGCCTTAATCCAGTCTAGAAGGTAAAATAAATGTATTTTCCAATGCTGAGTGTACAAATGATGTATACCTGAGGCTATCGGTCTAGTTACAGTTTTTAATAGATAAATGCTCTATATCTATACCATGGTATATAAACACATGAACTATAACCTAAACAATATATACTGTATGGCCAGAGTTGGACCGTTTTTGCTCCTATAAATATTTCTATTCTCCATTTAATTGGGAAAGTTTTATAGTCAGTTTTTGATTATAGATGAAAGGATTTGTGTTCATTCAGATACAAGAGTATTAGTAAGTGATGCTGGGCAGCGGTGGCCCGGTGGTTAAGGTTCTGGGTTATTGATCTAATAGTCAGGGGTTCAGTCCCCAGTACCACCATGCTGCCACTGATGGGCTCTTAATCCTCAATATCTCCACTGTATGGAGAAAAAAAAAAAAAGATAAATCTGTCACTCTGGATAAGAGTGTCTGCTGTAAATGTAAATTATGTTAGGTGAGAAAGGTCTGGTGCACAGTCCACAAAATTTTCTCATGAAATGCTTTATAAAGCAGGGTTTTCATCTGGTGGACCATCAAAAAGCTAACCCAATACGGAGGGGCAGTTGGAAGCGATTTTTTGAAAAATTCAAGAGACAAAACAAAACTATGAATGGTCTGTATACACTGAGTAATTTTATATGAATAAAACTGTTTTCTTCCTTCATGATAGACAATCTAATTAAACATGGCAACAAATATCCACTAACTGTTATGTGTGGGCACAGTGATTTGGATTGCATCCATGTGATGTCATATGACTTAAATGTGAAAAATGGGTTTTCACTTCAATTTTTTACAAAATATTGCTTTGTCAAATTATTTGAAAAACTCTTTCATGTGAGCATGAATTTTTTTTTCTAAATGCATGCGTGTCCAATATTATTTTTTTTAGTTGCATTAAGCAGGTTAATGAAAACCCACATACTGTACAGATTCTGTATTTGATCCTACTCCTCTTCTTTTTCTGGCTGCTCCTGTTCATTTGGGGTTGCATTTTACATATTTGATTTGCCACAGGTCTTTTTTTGCACTGGTTGCCCTTCCTGATGCAACGTCCCAATTTACCTGGACGATCACACTCGATTGTGCATTGCGCATTGACTAATCTGCACACTCACATTCACACCTATGGCCAATTTAGAGTAGCCAATTAATCTAATGTCTTTTGGACTGTGGGTGGAACCGGGGAACATGGAGAAAATCCATACAAGCAGAGAGGAGAACTTCTAGTCAAACTTCTATTGGGCTTTTTACTCTTTTTTCCCAATGAGATTTATGTAAATTATGTAACTGCAGAGAGTTGGACCATAGTCTTATTTAAAATAAGCCATAAAATAGTCTTTAATGGATCTTAAAGTGAAATGAAAGGCAAGCCTTCAACACCCTCTTGTTACACATGATCATAAGTATATTTTCATTATCAGGTAGTTTTTACTTACATTTTCAAAGTTGTAATCTTATAATATCCATTTAATAGTTTCCATTAGCCTGTCTGAAAAGACTGCCGTTTCACTCTCGCAAGTACAATCACTCACTAGAAATCGCAACAATAGGATGTCAATTCATCAGTTCAAATAAGGCAAGTTAATGGCAAAAATAAGAGTATATAGATATTAAACTAGTAATCTTCTGATAAAATAAAACTAGGCCCATCTACACATAATACGAGACAACGTTCACATACATCAAACAAATATCATTTCGTTTATAGGAACAAACATTATATTCCATTGTTCATTCATATGCAAATTACTTCGGTCACCTTCAAATACATGTGAATGACGTGAGACTTTTCACAGTACAAAATAACCCCTGTGTAAGGATTTATTACATGTTTTTTATTCTTTCTTCACAAAGAAGCTTGTAATAATAATAGTGTGTTTTGATGTGCAAAGACATATATGATGTACGCAAGCTTTATAAAGTTTGGCTTTAATTTCCCTTTAAGCATTAAAGTCTAACCATTGTTTCCATTCAGTCAAGTTAGTGTGGAGGAAAAAATCAAGGGTATCAGGTTTGTGTTTTGGACCCATGAACTGAAGAAGGCCTATGGCCTGCCAGTCTGAAATATAATGTCATATATTTGGTCCTCCATAAATCTTATTCAAATTGCTGGACTTCTCTAACAATACTATACAACACTTCTGTAAAATACTTCTTGTAACAATACTATTTCACTGCACACTCTCAATATAGAGACAATAAACTTTAAAGGACATTGAAGTCCTTTCAAAACAGGATTTTGTCTCATTTGGTTCTGCATACAGCACTCAGTCTCAAACACACACTTCAATAAACAAATTGTACATTAAATCATACAGGCATCTCACTTATGTTCTTGCACTCTCTGCATCTCCACTAGCTGAGCAATCCCGCTCCTTCATCAACCTCTGCCTCATCCTCCCATTAGGTAGAGCACTTGCTGAATAAACAAACATCATCTCAAATCACTTAGCCTGCCCTGCGCACGTCGACATCATTAGCAAAGGCCGCTGTACGGCTGATGGAAGCGTCCAAGCAGACAAGCTTCACAGCAAGTACACAGGAGGAGGTGGAGGGGGCTTCATACTGAAGCACTGTGCTCCATTTCGGAGTAAAGCATGATGGGCAATCAGTTCTCTTGGAGTCGTGCTGTCGAGGCCGGGCTGAGGCTGCAAGTCCAGAAGCAGTGTGGAACTGACTGATCACATCACTCAGCAAAGCGTCAGCAGTACATGCGTTAAAGCGAACAGACGCTGTTTAATGCTATGTGATTAGCAAGTTTGGGTGCTGAGTGTTGCCTGAGAGCAGATGTGGAGAGCATGAGGTCTCTGACCCTGTGGGAAAAGGCGCATGATAGTATGATAAAAGGAAAACTAGAGGCAAACCGCAAGCGATTTATATGACATGACTTGCTGAGCAAGCACAGGTTTGGGATTTTCAAGCGGCTGTTTAAATTGGCTTTTGGAAAAAGATGCTTTTGTAATTTTCTTCATGTTTTCCCAAGCTGCCTGGTTACCACAGCTCAGCGGCAAAGATTTGAGTTAACTAGGGCGCCATCAGGGAAAGGCCAGCCACACAGCAGGGCTAGAGCAAATCTATTCCTAGTGGGTATACTTATAGTTCACTTCTTATGTATGTATTTGTCTTCTTTATTTTTTTTTTTACTTTCTATCTTTATTGCTTTATTATTAGGTATTATAAATAAAGAATTAAAAAAACAGTAAAATTAATTAGTGTGAAATGTTGATATTGATTCTTTTTCCTAATTAAATAATAACTCATTTCAAGAATTAATACAAAATATAATTGAAATCACAGCCTTTTAAAATATAGAAGATGAGTAAATAAGCACCTCTTTGTCTGAGGCCACAGCTCACTCCCATTAAACAATGGGATCCACAGAAACTGTCTGAGCTAGTGAAGCGGGAGGTCAGTTTTCAGACAAAGCTCTCTGTTTACTGGTTAATCTATCCTCACATGGAGTCAAAAGCTGTGGGTAGTGACCCATAGGATAAGGTTGCGAATACAGGCTTTGGAAAGGTTGCTCCTCAGGAGGGCTGGGCTTAATCTTCATGATGGTGAATGTGGAAAAGCCTCAAAATAGAGCTACTGCTTCTCCAAAGTGATAGGAACCAATTGTGAGGTTTGGACATCTTACATGGTCAGCTGACCCCTGGTCAGATCCCAGCAGAGTTGTATCAAACCACATCCCACTGGACTAAGACCCTGATGAAAAACCAAGACCTTCCTAGACCTGAGAATACATTTCACAGTTGTCATGAGTAAGACTAGACATCCCACAGGAGGACTTGAATGGAGATAGATCAGTCTGGGTTGACATTCTCAGTCTGTTGCTACTGCAATCTCCAGTAAGAAAGGAAAAAGGAAAATGAATGAATAAACTGCCCACAAAAGTAAACATCTACACATGACATATCATTTTTGATTATTTTGGTACAATCATTTAACAATAAATGCTAGATGTTAGCTAGCATGATATGCCTCTCTATAAAGCCTCTCTTTAATCTAGTTCCTACCCAGTATATGAATTATGTTATATGATTCTGGTTTCTCTTTTTAGTTATGTTGGCATAGTTAGTCATGCCGGAGTCCCTGCTTGCACCCAGCACTAATAAACTTTTCTTTTACCATTACACTGTTATGAGCATACCTAACAACTACCTCTCTCTCTCTCTCTCTCTCTCTCTCTCTCTCTCTCTCTCTCTCTCTTTCTCTCTGTGTTTTTGCTGAGGTACACATGCTGCTTCTAGGATGCCGGTGATCCTAATCTTCCTGTGGTTTGTCCTGGTGTGCTGATGCTGGCTAGAGTTCTCATCTTGGAGTCCCCTCGCTCCTGCTGATGAATATTTATATGGGCTTAGATCTGCACTCAGAGACTGTGAAGATGACTTTCCACTGCTGGTGATATAAACTCTTTTTCTACAATTATTTAGGACTTACAGTCATGGTATTTCCAAACAGACTTCACGTTGGACTGTAATGAGGTTTCTGTTATATGGCTTGTATTTTAATGGCTTCACCCAAATGAGGGTGGGTTTCCCTTTTGAGCCTGGTTCCTCTCAAGGTTTCTTCCAGATGTATTTAAGTATTTTTTTATGCAGAATTATATTTATTAGCATAAAAATGACAGTGACATATCAGAGACTTCTGTTATGAGTTTTTGTCCATGTTTGAAAGTGACATCGCAGTCATCAGTCATGACAAACCCTGGTTAGACCTGTCCTTGGCTAATTCTAGTGGATTGCATGGATTAATTTACATAAAGTCCTCTTTAAAGAAAACAGTTTTGTCAAATTAGATTTCACCACTCCACATAACGGGTCTTCAGAGCAGTCAACTGAATGCAGTGCAGGGGGTTCGAAGTAGACACGTCGTGTTACACTGTAGGTGGTTAAGCTTCCCTGACTTTTCCTCTTAATGTTAATTCAGTGCTTGTGGGTTATCATGCGAGTGCACTCACACCGGGTGGCACCATCCATCATCCATCCACCATAAAGTGCAGAGCACAAGCTTAGACAGAGATTCACTCATGTGTGACCTCTTCTCTCTCTCTCTCTCTCTCTCTCTCTCTCTCTCTTTCCCAGAAGTGTTGCGCATGGCACCTATTCAAAGCATTAGTTATCTGCTCGCTACAGGGGTCCAGCATGTACGATTCCTCTCCTCCTCCCACCTCACTTCTCTTTGCGCATCTCCCAGGAGACGCACAGCTACTTTCAGAAACGTTAGTCAATTCCCTAAGGACCTAGCTGTATCTTGCACCACCTGCTGATTATACTGCAAAGACTCCTCTTTTTTTACATGCTTTCTCTCTGTCACCCCTATGGCCCTGGCTCATGACCTGCATTGAACACTACTGACGTATCTTCTGCGTTCCGCCTCCAAGCTCAAGAAGCAAACAAGGCTGATTCATTATCGCCTGAATAACGAGCATGACTCGTTATTTACAGATAAACTGAGAGGCTTCAAAGCTGCCCCACATACACAAGGGAAAATGACATGCAAGCACACGAGATCACACATCTGATCACACATATGCCTCAGCATCATAAGCAAACGAAACTGGATCAAGAATTTATTTTGAGATACCATTTGCCTGAGCTATTTTAAAGACCCAAATGTTGGTGGTAATCGATAACCATTTAAGATACGCTTTATGCTTCCCCTTTTAAATCAGCTCTCCACTGTGAAAGAAAATGAACTCAGGTTGAATTCTGACACAACCCTCATTAGTGCAACTTTACAGTGTGTCAGCATGGGTTTTTTCTCCAGCGTGCATGAAAATGCCAGAGATGACTTCATTAGCTCAGGAGGGGCAAGGCAGGGCAATGCTGCTCACTGAGACGGCCCTGTTCTCTAATGCCAAACTACTGATCTGCGAATGTGACGACGTGACTACCTGACACTCAACATCACCCCCACCTGGGTGCAGACATGCATCTGCGAACACGCACTCACACACCCACACAACTACATAGAGAATCTTCAAACACAGACAAAAGCACAGACAGTTGCTTTTTTTAATTCCCAACCCCCACTTAATATAACACACACACACACACACACACACACACACACACACACACACACACACACACACACACACACACACACA
>JAOUQZ010000035.1:9940770-9952107 GCA_028564935.1 Neosilurus hyrtlii
ACACACACACACACACACACACACACACACACACACACACACAGACACACACACACACACACACAGACACACACACAACTGAACAAAAATTCCATACTATGCAAATGGCAGCACATGGGAGGGTGCTGCTTGAGGCAAAGCGAAATAAAAGGATAAGCGAAAAACAAAGACAGGTGACCTCCTGCTGAATGTCTGCAACTATGCTAATACAGTCATTGCTGGTTATTTATTCATTCATCCCTGAAAGGGAGAGAAAGGTGGGGTATTCCTGCATCTGCCTCCTACTTCCCTCTTCATACACAAAAGAGCTGACATGAGGTTGCATACAACAGAAATCCAGTAGAAAGCTGTTGCAAAGGTTAAAAAAACTTGGAAAAAATAGCATCAGAAAACTCTCAAATTCATGCAAAATCCAACACATGCATATACAGTGCTTAACAATTTCACAGTAAAAAGCAATGCAAATTGTTTTTGGCTATGGATTGTATGGAATGCATCAGGAAGACAATGAACCCAAATAGTCTTTGAAACTGAATACATCTGAAACATTGAAAATGCTGGCCGGGCCAAAATTCCTGATTCAAATTTACTTAAACAAATATGGGATTTAATTCATTCATGAAGTGATTTCACAAAGGTTGCCTTTAAAGAAAGTCTTTGGTAACAGTTACAAATAATTCAGCACAACAGAAAAGAGTAAAATATGTGAAAACTAGAGGTCCCCAGTGGAAGAATCAACCTCTACCTAGCCATTATAGACACTTGGTGTCCGTTTTACTGATCTTAAACTTGACATACAATGACCATTTCAAAAACTTGTTTCAGCCCTTGGCCCAAAAAATTTACCCTAAAACTTTCAAATGTCAAGCAGTCATATACTTCGGATATAGGTGTGCGTAATTTATTCATATTTCATAAAAACACCATGTTTGATGTGGCTGCTTTCTCTAATCACCATCATATCTTCATTTTACTGTTAAAATCTTGAAAAATGTAGCAGATTGTCACCCACTCACCGGGTAGGTACAGTCTTGCAGGTTCAGCCACTGGTTTGGTGCTCAAACAGGCCCCATGTGGACATCCACAAGCTTAATTACTTTATATCAGTGGAATCAACAAATTCATGCTTTCATTTTCAGTGAATGGAACCAATTTTGGGAGAAAGTCCCTCCAGGCCCATACAATACTGACTGCCAATGCCATCTGTAGCCTAACTATTACCTCGCTTGATTTATGTAATCATGCATATTACGTCCAGCCAATGGCACTTCTGTGTTAACAATGCCAGCCATGAGCTTCTGAAATCAAATCAACAAATTCAGGCCTGATAGTCTGTGTCCTATAAAACAAAAATCAATCTTTCAAAATATTGTTGTGGTAGAGGGTCAGATTTGCCCTTGGATGAGCTGCTAAGTGAGATCAAATGAAGACAATTGAGAAGTTCATTGTTGGCATTGAGCCACTGGTAAGTTGCCTTTTTAATTTTTTACTTTTCTACGTCGCATTGTTTTTCTACTTTCTACTTGCACTTCGTATGTAAGATCGCGAATGCAAGCGGCTGAAATGAGCTTCCTTCGCAGGGTGGCAGGGCTCTCTTTTAGAGATAGGGTGAGAAGTTCTGTCATCGGAGTAGAATCACTGCTCCTCCACATTGAGAGGAGCCAGTTGAGGTGGCTCGGGCATCTGATTAGAATGCCTCCCGAAAGCCTACCTGCTGTAGTGTTTCAGGCATGTCCAACCGGGAAGAAACCTCGGGGCCGACCCAGAACGCTGGAGGGACTATGTCTCTCGGTTGGTCTGGGAATGCCTGGAGAGCTGGAGGAAGTGGCTGGGGAGAGGGACATCTGGACCTCACTGCTTAGGCTGCTGCCCCTTCGACCCGAACCCAGAACAAGCGGAAGAAGTTGAATGAATGAAAAAATTTTCTACTGGTGGATAACATGGTGGCATAGTGGTTAGCCCTTCTGCCTTACATCAATACATTTCTGGGTACAAGCTCCATTCCTGGCAGGGACTTTACTGTGTGTATTTTGCATGTCCTCCCTGTGCTTGTTCTCCCGGTCCTCCAGGTGTTGTGGTTTCCCTATACAGTTCAAAGACTTGCACGATAGAATACTGGGTGCTCCAAATTGTCCCTAGGTGTGAATACGCAGAGTGTACGCCTCCTTCACACGGAGTCGACAGGGATGGGCTCCAGCCTCCCTGTGACCTTAATAAAGTGTGAAGGGGTTCAGAAAATGACACCAATTTTCTACTTGTTGGATATCTTACTAGCAGCACAGAATATACTGCAAGTCATCTACGCTGAGTCTAATACTCTAAAGTATTCTCTAGTTTGCCACTCTGGTGAGTCCACTGATAGGTGTCTAAGGCTAGTGCTAAGAGAGTAGCACGACTCTTTTAAGGAGAAAATAAATAAGTCTTCCCTGTCTTTCTTGAATTTAAAACATAGACCGTGTGTGGCCTGGATTGTGGCGACAAATAAGTCTTGACTTAAATTAGTGACAAAAAACATCACCAACATAGTGAAGTAAAGCTGTGCGTTTGGGTATACAAATTGGCAAGCCATAAAACAAACAGCGATACTGGTGATACCCTGTAGGTACATTATATATCAGGATACACATGACCAAAGATCCCATTGTTTTTTCTATGGAGATTTGTAGATATGACAGTAATATGATAGCCAGCTTTAGGAGAGTAGCAAAATGAGCCAAAAGTGAAATCTCTAGGTCTCATAATTGCTGAGAAATGAATAGAAACTGAGGTCTCATTGACTGAGAGTGAATTGTTTAATAATGATATTATTTATATATAATAAGTAATAATTATTATTTATATATAATAAGTGATATGATATATATAATAATAGTAATTGTTTAATACACCACTTACAGTGTGAATGTGTGCATTCTGCTCAGTTCATTGAACTATGTAAAGGAATGTGATGTTTTTTTTTTTTTTTTTTTTTTTTTTTTTAAACTAACTGTGGATGGAAAATATTTTGACAAAATTGTCTATATATGTTTGCACCAATATGCCATAGTTCTGTAAGAGGGTTTGAACTGATGGACACAGGACAGGCATTGAAGTAGCGCTCTATGCCTATGGTGCACTGCCATAATGCAGAGCCATAATGCAGAGTATTTCTTTATCAAAAAGCACCTAAACTATCTAAAGAGCCCTTATTTCTCTGGGGTTCTCCAAACTATTCCTGGAGGGTTACCGTCCTTCTGGTTTTATCTCCAACCAAAATCGAACACACCCTTAATTAGCTGAAAAAGAACTTCTTAAAGCCATAATCAGATGTGTGTGTGTGCATGATTAGTGTTGGAGCTAAAGTCAACAAGGTAGCCCTCCAGGAACAGGGTTGGAGACCTCTAGAGTATGACCTGAAATTTTTAACTCACCACTGGGTTCTCCCAGTGCAGATTAGGGTAATCATACAACACCTAACAGTAATGAATTAAATAAGCAACATCTTCTTAGATGGCAGGTGTAGCTTTACCTCCTACCAAGACTGGAGAGAGCAGCTGGGAAAGAGAGCCCAGGCATTCCAGTCATACAATTACAGGCTTCAGCCAATCAGCTCTATCTACATCCTGATCGGCCCCAGTCCTCCAGGAGTTAATGAGCCATTAGCCAAATAATTAAGCCAATAGGAGGATAGCTGGAAATGTAATATAATAGTAATTAGGTTAAAACTTTTAGGTGTTCTTTCCATTTGAAACCTCACCTTTTGTGAGATTTAAAAAAGTCAGAAAGCCAGTAATTGGTAGCAAATCTCATTTTTGCTGATACAGCAGACCTTTTCAGAAGAGCACTGCTGGTCATCTATGTCAGAGAGACTTGAGGGGGTGAAATCACACAGTTGCTTGCACAATAACCTTGTAGGAAATAATAAGAGGCTGTGTGAAGTTGTCACATGGAAGATATCTAAATATCTGTAATTTTATGAATGGGGTGGCAGGGCAGTGTACTGGTCGGCACATTCGCCTCACAGCAAGGAGGTCCTGGGTTTGTTTCTTGGGATCGGGTGTTTCTTTGTGGAGTTTGCATGTTCTTACCGTGCTTGTGTGGGTTTCCTCTGGGTACTCTGGTTTCCTCCCACAGTATAAAGATATGCATATTAGACTAACTGTTTGTTCCAAATTGATGCTGGGTGTGAGTGTGAATATTGCCCTGGCAACGGCTTCCCTGTGACCCTCGTAGGATTAAGTGATTTGGCAAATGAGTGGGTGAGTAATGATTTTTATTAAAAGAAACAATCATCGAACCAAGATAAAGATGACCTCAGATCTCTGTTCATGTTTATGGGATGCAATGTTGTGTTAATTTTTCTAGGATAATTAGACGGTCTATAATAAAGTGCCTGTATTCTGACAGAGGTTCACAAATTGCAGTGCAGCGACTTGGGCTTTCTGGGGTAATATATGCTCACTCGTTTAGACAGCGACTCATGAAAGGAGAATCTGTTATTGCTCATACAACATATGTGCATGAGCGTGTCACTTAGAACAAAGCGTGTAACAGAGCAAGACTCTGGGGTTGTATGAAACTGCATTCACTTTTACATCAATTAAATTCAGATCAGTCACATCTGGTTGTTCCTAGGTATGGTGACTGCACCCTATCAAAGGCAATTACCCTTAATCAGATTATGGACCGTTCATTTCCCATCAGACCTCAGGCATGGTTCTCTAAAAGTGATCAATTAGTTCAAACACATGGTGGTGGATATGAATAGCGTATGCATTTATCAGTGTGTGTATGTGTGTGTGGTAGAGTTAAGGTGTTTAGAGAAAGAGAAAGAAAAGCTCTTTTTATAGGCACTGACTTTCATTAAAAGGACAAGAGGCACAGAGTGCTGCAGCATGGTGCGTCCCTCATCAGCAGTCACTGTTCACATCGCTAGCCAGAGCAAAAGCTGTCACGTCCCGTTCATACTGCACTGGATAACCTTGTTCTAAACCAGGGGTGACAATGCAGGTTTGCGGCTAACCTCGGCTGAACTGTGAACAATCAATGTCAAGTCTTTATGACTTTATTTTGGTAACTGACCACAAGCTGTTGTGGAAGATGGTGCTGCAGTTAAAGAAAAAAAAAATTTAAATAATATATACATATATATATATATATATATATGTGTGTGTGTGTGTGTGTGTGTGTGTGTGTGTGTGTGTGTGAGCACATCCATGCTTATCACTTTATGTGAACTGAAAAGCTGTCTAACACCACAAAGTTTACATTTGCCCTCAGTGCAACCCAAACAACTCAAGACGTGGCTGTGGGAATCTCCACCAATGATAATAACAATAAAATTAATACCAATAAGAGGGGATATTATGAGACTGGGGTGGCATGGTGGCATATTAGTTTTCACTTCCACCTCATAGCAACAAGATCCTGGGTTCATGTACTGTCCCTGGCAAGGGCATTTCTATATGGAGTATGTGTTTTAACTGTGCTTGTGTGGGTTTCCTCCGGGTGCTCCGGTTTTCTCCCACAGTCCAAAGACATGTGCATTAGGCTAATTGGCGATTCTTAAATACCCCTAGGTGTTAATGTGAGTGTGAATAGTTTTGTGTGTGTGTGTGTGTGTGTGTGTGTGTGTGTGTGTGTGTGTGTGTGTGTATTTGCCCTACAATGGCCTGACAATCTGTTCAGGATGCACCCGGCCTTCACCTGGAGCCAGCTAGGATGGGCCCCAGCCTCCCCGCGGCCCTATTAAAAGTACAAACCCAATCATTGAAATTAACTTAATATGTAAGAAACTCTAATGTAGCTTTCATATATGTGGTGTTTAATTAATTAAAATGCAACCATGCCACGGTTGATCCTTTGTGTTTTTTATCGACAGGTGAGAAAACAGAAATCGCATTCTTCTGACGAAATAAAATAAAGTTCAAAACAAAGAACAAAGCTGTAGTGCTGCTGGATTACAAAGAACAAATGCTGGATTACAATGTTTGCATTGACAAACAACCGTAGATATTCTATTCTAGAAATTCTATGAACTAGACAGTTTTGCGACGTTTAAACAGACTTAGCAAAACTTTGATTACTTTTTTTATACGTATTACATATTCGGCCTTACATGCCTCTCAAAGTTTATTTTTTCAAATTTTTAAAAATTATATGTATAAGTGTGAAACCACACCAACACAAACACTCAGTAAATGAGTATATATGGGTCTAATATGTATGAAAGAATCATAAAGCCTTGATTTATTAAGATCCCAGATATCAAGCACTAATTTGCAGCGGTAATGGGTGTGTTACAGATGATTTAGAAAGAATAATTGTGTAAATGATGTTGCTAAAAAAGTAGAAGGAGGAAAGATTCTCAATAGACACGGCAAATGAAACTTATTAGTTGATCATCTTGGAGGTTTTTGGGGACTTGTTTTGGGAGTGATATCAACTTTGCATGTGTTTTTACTCACAAAATAATTCAGAAATGCAGGCTTTGTTATTGAATATAAGGTTGATTATCATATTAATGTACAGTGGACAAAAATATGAACTTGAATTTAAATTGGGAACTGTACATGCTATGAATATATTCGACACTGGTTAATAATGCATTTAAACTGCTACATGATCAGGGTTATAAATGATTATGAATCTAAGTCACTGAAACCCAACTGTTGGTTCTTTTACACAAATACTTTGTTTGTGTTTGTTTGAAGAGATACTGCATTACTATGAAATAAATTTATTCAGAAAAGTTATTTCATCAGCGGTATCAAAAAAATCCAAAGAAGATAAAATGATCTTACCTTCATCAATACTGACTCACTGAGTTTTTCCCGGTTCACAATCTTTATGGCAACTTTCTGACATGTGACACAGTGAACCCCCAACTTCACCAACCCTAAGACCAGAGAAAGGAGATGAAAAAGTTATAAAAGATTGTCATCAAAAGAATGCTCAGTGGCAATAAAGTGCCTCTCTCAGCACTTTCATCTGAAATGAAAATCATCTCCTTCATGCGTAAAATGAATACGCCAGCGCACTTTTCAAAAAAGCATGGTAAATGTCAGCGAACATACATAAACACAAACAAGACCAGATCAATGAAGGAAATCCCTGAGCAGCCCTCTGTCAGAGCAACCATAAAAAGAGAGCTACTTCCTCACTCAACGCCCAGCAACACAGCAACCATATATCATACGCCATCTCGAAATGCCACGGCTTTGCATTTTTTTATTACAGCTATGCAGGGTTTTTTTAGCCAGCCTCTGCATATCAGACTGTTGATTTCCCTGCAGACTTACCCAGAGGGCTGAGGGCCGTACACACCTGACATGTCCCTGCCTCCCTTTTATGTCCATGTCATTAGAGCCTGAAGGGCAGTGTAAAGCCAATGCCTCCTGCAATCCCTGTTGAAGGTATGAGAAGATCAAGAATTTTGTATCCAGGGAGCGAATGAATATTTCATCTTTGTGCAATTGCCTTTAACAGACCTGTCTCAAGGCAGAAAGATACACATAGTGTAATACAGTAGGGTGTAAAGGTCACTGTGCACTATAGAGCAGCATAGCATTCAGTACTTCTGAATCACGCCATTCATTGATTCATTCATTCATTTGCCAAACTGCTTAATCATACTAGGGATGGAGCCTATCTCAGCTGACTCCGGGCAAAAACTGGGTACACCCTGAACAGCTCGCCGGTGAACTGCCAGGCAAATACACACATAACCATTTACACTCACACTCAGTCCTAGGGGCAATTTGAAAAAGCTAATTAGCCTAATGTGCATGTCTCTGGACTGTAGGAGGAAACCGGAGTACCCAGAGGAAACCCACATAAGCACGGGGAGAACATACAAACTCCACACTCAAACGTCGTCAAGTCCGGTCTGGTCTCAGTAAAAATTATACACCACCACTTTTGTCTAAAAGGGCTCCTAATAAAAAAAAGTAAAAAATTACTTCTTTATAATTGTTTGGTGAAAATGTTGAATAGTGCTATCGTAGCCAATGAGAGCCAAAACAAAAATTCCAACAAGTATATTGAGGTAAAAGTATGGCTAAGAAACAAAAACACATTTTACATTTTTTTTTACTTTTGCATAGCATGAATGAACTTGGATGGAATTGTTCAGCGAGTAAAAAAATTAAATGCCTACAACAGCATTGTTCAATACATTTTCCCCAAAAAATAATAGAAGTAATTTTTTATATAATTCAGAAATTACAACTTGTTTATTTAATTTATCACTTGACTGCATGCAATGGACAAGTATACCCTAAACATGTCTGTCATACATTGCCAAAAGCTGTGGGATTACTCTGGTCCCAAGATGAGTGCAATATAACACGCCAAACTACTACATTCTACCTTTATTAAATATAATAATATTAAACTTTAAATCTCAGCAGCAATCTCGGTAATATCCACATTGATTCTTGTCCTGAGTCTGGCACAATCACACACACACCCCTCCCCTCAACCCCCACCACCACCCCCCTGCTGTTTCCTGATGCAAAACAGTATGAAAAGTCTTCTTATCATTTAAATAACAATTAGGCAGCAAGGCAAGGTGGATGTTGACATCATCTGAGCCTGAGGCAAATTACTATTACAGTGTATACTATACTGAAGCACAAACAGCAACTTAATCAAGATTTTTACAGTTAATTTTTACATAATATTACAAAGGCATGTGAGCTAAGCACTCTGTATATAACGTCATGTTTTAGACCGATTCAAGTTTTGGTATATACTACACAGAAACATAAAGATATGCCAACTAAAATAAGATTCAATTTATTTTTATATATTTTACCCATGACAGACTTGAACATGTGGGCTGTGCACGCTCTGCTAGCATCTAAAAAGAAATCCTTTTTATAGCCTACTTATTAAGAATGTAGTGCATATCACTGGTACACCGTGCTCTGAGTACACTCTTTCAAAGTTGTAGTATATACCAAACAGGGAAAAACAAGAAAAGCAAACTACAATGACATTTTTGTGGTTTATTTTCCATTTTAAAGAGTAACACTGATTACACTGCCTGCTCCAAGTGACCCGGGATAATGAGTTTACTCCCCTAAAAGCAGACCAATTAGCCACTCCAGTGTATTATATACTAATGCAGTATATTTGCTATACAATATTTGTTTGCATTTTCCTGTGTGAACACAGTACATAGTTACTGTATGTACACCCCTAAGCAGGCTAGAGTAATACATCTGAACATGATTTAAGATACAGCCATACATACCATACAGGCTGGTGTCAAAATCAGGTGTTCATCAGTGGTATTCAAAATTGAACATGTTGAATTTCCAACCTGATACATGCTGCTTAAACAGCTGACAGTTTCAAGCACAGTCCAAAAAAAAACACACCTTGAACTTCACATAGTGCATAAAAACTGAATGGTAGTGACAGGTAAGCACATTAACCAGAATTAACTCAAACATTAGCACTATTTTATAAACTTGACAAATTAGGCAATTAAACGGATGATGAAATGGCTTACACTGCACACACAAATGATGATCTCTTGACCTGGATTTAGTCTCTCATGTCCTCGTTAATTTGTGTGCACAGCTATGCTATCTGTCAGCACATAGTCATATATATTTAAGAAATATTTTTGGTAGTTTTTTTTACCTATGGGCAATTTGGAAGAGCCAATTAGCATAATGCGCATGTCTTTCGACTGTAGGCGGGGACCGGAGGATGTCCACCCAAGCAAGGGTAGAACATGCAAACTCTACACAGTATACTAGACTCATAAAGTATTAGTAGCTGGTTAATTATGTGGCTGTTTAAGAGCAGACATATTACTATTCACCCTAGAAAAATGGGGCTCTTAATTTCTCTTTTTCTTTTTATTATCCTTTTCCGTCGCACTTAATGCAGTCCGAACGATGTGTACCCACACAATGTATATATCAAAACGTGCGTCTCGGTGCCACAAAGTGTGCTATTACTTTTATTGGTGTTTTGCATTACAATGGCAACACAATTAGCCTAAAATGATGTCAAAAAATCCCATTGAAATGAATGGGGAGAAGTCGACAAACAATCATGAAACTCACCTCATTTTGATGCCTGGCCAAGAAGCCATATTTTCACATAGCAAATTGGTTCAACCTTTAAAACATAGAAGTCGACATTTCGATGGTCAACATGGCTTTTTGCTACCTTTTATGGTTTTCTCTTAATCTTTGATCAAGTGTAATAAGGATTTCTGAGTCTGTTTGTGTATTTATAATGGGTGTGTATTGCGTGGAATGTTCTGGTCTAGCGTGCGTGATGTCATCTTAGAGTGTGAGAAAAGAAATTTTTTAAACTCACTCCTACCCCCATAATTTTCACTCTACTCCAAAAAATTTTACATCAAAGTGGAGAAAAATGTGTGCTGGTTCTGACCATGTCATTTTCGAGTCAACAGCACTTGTAGAACTGAAATGGCGAGCCTCTGACCTACCGCTGTACCGTGAGTCCCTCTGTAGGACTTAATACAAAAGAGAGCTTTTTATAATAATTTAAAATCATTATGAGGGTCATTTTTAAATCGTGACTCTATAAACACTTTTTACATTTCATTGCAAAAGGAAATAAGGTTTTCAAATCAGTATTTGAAATAAATACATAAATAAATTTTACATCAAAACGGAGGAAAATGTGTGCTGGATCTGACCATGTAACTTTCGAGTCAACAGCACTTGTAGAAAGTGAAATGGCGATCCTCTGACTGACAGCTGTACCGAAGTCCAAAAGTGAGATATGCGCCACTGCCTTTTTCACTCAGAAATGTTTAATCTATGGCAATAACCAGCTGTGTCATGCACACGCCTGGAGCGCGTTAAAGCACAAAAACGAGTCGTGCACACAAATAGCATCGGGCAATTCAATTAATGCTTTGAGTTGGCTAATCTAATCTTCTAAAAAGTAAACAAACAAACAAAGCATTTTTTTGCTTTAGAAGTAATTTTTTTTTCGGTGGATGTGTGTCACAACTGTTATACCTTCACCTTGATTAAGGGCCCAACAGTGGCAGCTTGGTGGTGTTGAGGCTTGAACCACTGAGCCACCACTGCCCTAGTAATATACATATTGGTTTGGATTATTTAATTAGGCTGATGTATATTTTGCAAAATGAAAATGTACAGCTTTTAAACCAAAAACATTTTTGACGGATCTGTGATTAGTTTTTTTACTACAAAGTGAAAGAACTGAATGAACATCCTCGAGGTGCGGTGACTCCTCAATTTTTGCCATGGGTTGTATAAAACTACACACACACACACACACACACACACACACACACACACACACACACACACACACACACACACACACACACAC